>JBAMYA010104615.1:0-20005 GCA_037176975.1 Arrhamphus sclerolepis | reverse complement strand
CCAGGATGGAACCTTGGGGAACTCCACATGGAATTCTAGTCTGCTCAGATGTAAAATTACCAACTGACACAAAGTACATCCTGTTCTCCAAGTACTCTTACCCACTAAATACACTTTTCACAATACTGAGAAAGCTTCTTTTTATTATTTTTTTTCTAACATTGGCTCTCTGTGATGTCATGAAGGGTGCCATTCCCTTGCATGTTAACATTCTCCAGGCAGTGCATGTCCACAACAAAATAAATAAAAAACTGATAGAATTTTCGGACTCCATAGCAATGATCAAGTATCTTTTCCAGGGCTTTTCTCATAAGGGTTTTTATTTTGTTTCCAAAATGACTCTTAAAGGGGACCTATTCCATCCCATTTCCAACAAGTTAGAATAGGTCTAAGGGTTATACAAAACATGTTCATGTTTTTGCACAAAATCACTCTCACATAAAGATATCGCAGCTCTATTCTTGCCAGTTTCAGTCACTTTTAGAATTTGCCGTTTAAGGGCTCTGTCACTTTAATGCAAATAAGCTGTTGCTGGCCACGCCCCACCTAGGCCTATTCCTTGACCAGAGCACTCTGGTTAATGCAGTATTTACGTGCAGCCACATTAAAAGAAAATGATGTGATCTCTCAGGGGGTTAAGAAATTATTGAGCTGTAAGAGACACTCATCAGTGGTTGCATTGTGGTCTGAACCCACTCCAGACCCCCTGGATCTGTTCAGCTCTGGAGCAGCCGGAGCTTGTTCGTGTTTTGCCATTTAGCACAAGCTAAATGTAGCCGCCAGCCCTGCATCTGCTTGAAGTGGTTTTCTCCATTCCAAATACACTGGAGCAGCCAGGATCCACTCTAGTTCAGCTCTATTGTGGAGGTCCACGGGAAATGTGCATTTGCTTTGGTTAACGTTATAAAATGAGGCTACAGCAGCTAACATTAGCCTAGACTACGGGCTTTTACTTGATGGCTGCCTTCATTGAGGACAACATCAAATTTAATTAAACTGTAGACAACAAGAATTAATTAATTAACAAGGAAAAGTTGTCAGACCATGGCTCAGTTATGCAGTTTTTGGGGTTTTTTTTCAGCCAGCAACAGAGTAAATGTGCATTTCTGTATTTAGGTGAAAAAGGCCCAATACATGGCTGTTCAAACAGTAGTAACTGCAAGTGGTAAGTAAGCTGTCAGTGATATGTTGGTTGCTGGTTTCATGTGTGCATTCTAGTACAAAGATTCTGGGCACATGGACCATAGTTGATGAGTGTTACACATTTATGCTCTGTCTCATGCAAGAAGGGAATCAGTTTCACTGAATTATCACACCAAGACAGTGTTGACTGGTGGGCAACTATCGAAATCAGAAGTCGTTTGCCCACACCATCATTAGCTTTTCTGTTTCATCTACTGACAAGATTTTATTAAAAAACAAACAAACATGTAAAAGGTGTTTGACTGAAAGACTGAATAATCTATTATGTTTTCCTGAACAGAGACGTCCAGTATTAATTTTTGTTAGCAGTTTGTTGCGCTGTCAAGGTTCATTTTCTGAATAGAACTGTGTGGAAGGATTAGAGCGGTTGAGTTCTTTTACAGACCTACAGGAAATGATGACAACATAATGCTGATGATGGACGGATGTGCTGAAAACGTGTGTGTTTGACTGGCAACAGGAGTTGTCCTTATTCATGAGTCATTAGCTCCAAGAGGCCTCAGAATTTCATCCAATTAGGGAAAGCAAATCAACTAGTTTTCAGGAAGTGATTATTGTTGTAAAACAGTTAAGGCTTTTGGAATTCTACTGGGTCCAAAGATACTCTAGAGGAGCCAGGAATTAAAATTAGATAGCTGAAAATAGGCAAAGTATGGATGTTTTAGTGAAATCACACACAAACACTCCAGAGACATAGCAGAACAGTACCCTTTAAAGTAAGAATTTACACATCATCAAAAAGGAGTAAAGAGTTTGTGACCTGTATGGAGGTTATGGCTTCAGGCAGAGTCCTCATTGTGGGTAGCAAAGAGCAAGGCAGCAGGTCTGTCCCTTGTGGCGTTCGAAGAGCTCTCGTTCTGTTTGAGTGACTCGGGTGGCTCGGGGGTTTTTTGTTCCACATTCTCACTTGGCTTCAGCATGTTTTCATTATTTAGCAACAGAAATGAACATGACGCTAAAACAATGGGCACAAATGTTGTCTGAATCTCCCAGGCCTTGAAAGGTGTCACCCTCCTCCTTGTCTTCATTGTATTTAGGATTTCTGAAACATGGCCATCAATGAGAAAGATAGAAATTAAATCAGTCTTGTGAATTCAGTTCAGTTTATTTATATAGCATCTATTTACAACAAAGTTGTCTCTAGGTGCTTCTAAGAAACCCAGGGCATGAACCCGAGGACATGGCAAAGCTGAACAGTGACAGAAAAAATCTCTCTCTTGGAAAGAAACCTGGAGCAGGACATGGATCAGTTCTAGGGGGAAACCTCCTGCTCATAGCCAGCTGGGTAAAAGAAGACATGAGGAGACAGGACAGAGAGAGAAGAGGTACAAGAATATACAACATGTGGTACAAAAATATGCAAATATCTGGTATAAAAATATATCATTTTTGGTGGACGGAGGGTCAGACTGCAGGTCGGTCACGCCAGCGTTCGTCCCACAGGGACATCCAGTCGACAGGTGCAGGTAAACCTCTGACGCTTCAACAAGCGCTTCATCATGAGCACATCTTTTTTTTTTTTTTTCTTGGTAAATATTACAGAATAGACAAAGATATGGGGTGAATGATGAAAATACAGTACCTTCACGGTAAAGTATGTGGATGATGCAATGATTGACGCTCCTAGAGAAAACACCGCAGCGTGAACTCTCCCCAAAAATAATCTGACTATAAATCACATTTATAAATCACAGACCACTTAAAAGTTTGCGCAGGTGGATTCCAGGAATCTTTCTGCATATAAATCAGCTGCTGTCTGCATATTTTTTACAGTTTATACATATAAACAAATTCATCTTCACTCAACTTCACTGATTACATTTGTGAAACTGAACATTGCTGTAAATTATATTTTAATGTTGCTTTTCTCCACACTGGAAGGAAACTGGATTTGCCGAGTGCTCATGTTAGACATGTTTCCAATTAAACTTTATATATTAATCGTATCAAACACATACCTGTTGGTTCATTCCCTTCAGAAAGACATGTTTTTGTTTTTTGTTTTTTTTTCCAGAAACCCGAGAGCTGCATGACACGGTTCCTCGGGGTTTAGGAACTCTTGGTGGTCCCTAAAAACTCCTCATCTTGATGCAGTTGTGTATTTCTCCAGGACAGTCAGCACATCCATTATGCAGCATTGTATGTACATTCTTATTCAGTGATTACACTGACAGTTAATGCATCAATCAGTGCTATCCACCGCTCTGGTCTATATTTTGAAGTAGTGCTTCTTATTGCTTATGGAATCACTATGAAACAATCTGATCCTGCAGGTCTGGTTGTTTATTTATTTATGATTCTGTGGATCTACAGGTCCGATATGAAGTTAAATGTATGAGATAAACGTGGCTTCAGTTCACCACTTCACCATCTGTGTCGCCAGTTTCCCCCGTCTCCAAAATGTTTGTGTGCAAGGTTCAAAATTTGCATACAGCTGCGCACATTCTCACATTTTGTTTTTTATAGATCACAGTCTTTGTGTGGAAAGTTCTGTACAACATTTATAAATGAGCATCCAGGTCTGTGTATGGAGACATGTATTATACATGCACTCTAGGTTCTTCTTTCAATTTTTTTTATTCTTTAGTTTTATTTATTTTTATTTTATTCACTGGACGTGACAGAAATTTTTTTTTTGATTAGAAATCACACAGAATTCCTTCACCTGCTGTTGAAACAAAATGTTAAAAGCATAACTTTTTTGCCTCATAAAAACTGTTGAGACAAAATACTATTAATGTTATTTCAGCAAAATCTCAACTGCAAAGCAACAAGACTGAATGTGCCACACTCTGCAACCTTTGAAAAATTAAAGTTGTTGTTTTGTTTTGTTTTAAATGGCATATTTGTTTGAGCCTGGTGAAGGAGCTCAGGGGTACAAAGGGTTAAAAGGATGTCAATCAGCCAGAAAGGGGACAGAGGTCTTAAATTTGTTTCATTTCATCTGACTGTAGAAAGACCCTAGAGAGTAAGAGAGCTTTAAAAGCTCATAAATGCTGGAGCCCAATAAAACATACAATCATACAATGTAATAGAGCACCATCTTTATATAGCCTAAGCAATATCCTTAAATATTTCATTATCTAAACCTAAATATACCCATTTTGACTTATTTGTAATCAACCATCCACAGGTTGGCTTTCAGTTTTTGATGGTAAGCCTTGAACCGAAGTGAAGTGATGTATTGAGAAGTTTGTTTATGATAAAACATTAAATAATGAAAGGAAAAAATATGTGGAACCCTTGGTATCCTGCCTTAAAGGTCCACAATAGTTAATGCAACCAACTGGAATAACTGGCTGATTAAAAACAGGAGATCTAATGTTTTTAAGGGAAATTGCCTATGTGCATTTTTACCCACCCCATGAAATCTGTTGATTCTTCTGATTCTCTCTGTCATGAGAGCGCTGTTATTGGTGTGGTCATTAAGGATTAAATAAGCTATGCTCCTATTTATTGTTGTCTGATAATTGATCTGCATCCTGATTGCTTGGTTTACTGTGAAGCTACACTTGCAAAAGTTATAGAGTTCATCCTGACAAAGAGCATATTTATGATTGTATGAGAGCGACGCAGCTCAAAATTACATCTGTTCAGTTCAGAAAACACTGGACTTACCAACGATCAGTCACAGAGAAAATCCAGACTTCTAGAGATCTAGCATTCAATAATCCAAACTTGGCAGAACCAGTAAGGAGTCAGCTGTTTGTGGAGCTCAGGACAGATGGCTGAGATTGTGGGATTCCCCGCCAGCGCAGACATGGAGGCCAGGAGCCATGGGGGAACTGCAGCAGGGAGCATCAAGGGGCCTCATGTACAAAGACTTGCATGGATTTCCTACTGAAGCATGCCGTATGCTCAAATCCACAAAACATCCTACGTAAAAAAATATTCAGATGTATTAATCTGTGTGCGCGCATGAATTCAAGCACATTTCCTTTGTACATCCCAATCAACATGGAATTGAGCGCATGTTTGAGTACCTGTCTCCGCCTCATTTAAAATATGCAAATCATATATAAATGAGCCCTGCACCTGACATTCCACTCTCTGCACAAATTAGAAAATTAAAAACAAAAGAAAAGAATGAATAAGATGGGGGGAAAAGAATTTCACAGAAAGTGAATTGGAGATGTTGCTCTCTAAAGTGGAGGCGTGTAAAAATGTCCTCTTTAACTCAGATTTTAACTCATCTTTGGTACGCTGTCCTCTGGCATAAGCAACAAACACAAAAGTGGGTGGGAGAGTGTTTGTGAGGCTGTCAGTGCTGTGAAGTCAGAGAAGCTCAAACAAGCAGAAGTGAAAAAGAAGTGGTCCGATATTAAGCTGGATGTGAAGCAGAGAATAGCTGTCCACCGCCAGAGTGTCGCCAAAACGGGGGGGCACAGGAGAAGAGGGGCCCACCCTGCTTGAACAGAGAGTTGGTGCAATTATGGGTGACACTGATTACCCCTAAGGTATATACCTACGTATTTGTGTAACTCACAACAAATGTGTTCATACCGTAGTCTGGTCATAGCTATGAGCTAGAGCTTCATGTGTAAATGCTGTATATATGGTATGTTGGTTGAAATCTGTTCAGCATATCAAAGAGGATATCAAGACTTTAAGTCATTCTAGTCACATGCTGCAGGCTTGAGTGATTCATCCAGCATCCCCCATTTTCTCAGGTGCCAGTACGCCACCGGCTGCTGCTGCTGCCGTCCTCCTGACTGGTTGAGTGCTCACTCATGCTGTGCAGGAGTCACAAGAAGAAATCATGAGAGCAATAGGCAGCATAAAAGATTGCCTAGATGAACTGATAGGCATCCTCACAAATATCAGTGAATCAATAAATCCATTGAAGAAGGGACTCCTGCGTCCTTACCTCTTCTACATGGTTGAAACCAAATGTTGCCGGGCCCAAATGGCCTCCTGAGGAGGATGCACATTCATGGGTTCAGCTTCTGGTTCGCCTGGTGGAGGGATATGCTGCTCTGGCAGTGGTATGGCGTGCCAGTTTGCCACATTGTGAAGGACATCGCAGACCATCATAATGCAGCACACCTTCTTGGGACTGTACAGCAGCATATCCCCAGTTCTGTACAGGTAGCACCACCACCCCTTCAGCAGACTGATTGTCCTCTCAACGACTGACCAAGTGCAGAGTTGGAGGTCATTGTACCTCTGCTCTTGGTCAGTCTGAGGGTTGGTGAGAAGGGTCATCAGCCAGCTCTCAAATGGGTAGCCACGGTCACCTGGGGTCAATTGAAAGCAGACAAAGTTAACTGGATTTACAGTTTCCATTCGTTAATTTTATACATACTTATATGGATCACATACTATTGTTGCAAATTGGTGAAAAGGTGAGACTGGACATTTCACACGCTACACACTTTTAAGGCTACGTTGTCAACATGAGTTCTTTGCACACAGAGACAGGGGCTTGTTAGAAAGATCTTAAGCTGTTGTTTAACCAGTTGTTGTTAACTTTAACCACCGACTAGTAATGATGCTGTAAAGACGGGATAGAAACTGCAGACGCACATGCTCAATGCATGTCACAGGGAATAATATTAGGACAATAACGCAAATACAGTTACCCACCGAGAAGCCACCCATCGCACACAGTATGAATCGTGCGTTTTACCAGGCAACCTCGCCGCAATGTTTGTTAATTGCATTTGCGCGTCACATATGATCTGTACATTGATGAAATGAAAATGTTTCCTGTTGCCATACACAAATTCATCATGTGATGGCACTTTTATAGCAATGTGTGTGCAGTTGATAGCTCCGATTATGTTAGGAAAGTCAACTCTCGCTACAAATTGCGCTTTCATGTTGGCTTGAACAACTGCATTGTATGGGAATCTGATATACCTGGCTGAGCTGTGGATAGGTCCGTCCCACACGGCTGGCATGGCTCGGCTCAGGGTCGACTGGCACAGTCCCAATCAGACGGCCAGCTTCCTCTGGAATGCCCCAGTTGCTAGGAAGTCCAGTGTGGTCATCACCTGTAACGGCACAGGCAGCACATGGCTCCTCACTCTGTTGTGCTCCAGTGTCGGCTGCAGCTCTGCACACAGTTCCAGGAGGATTGCCCTTGGAAAAGTAAAGCGGCTGATGAGCCAGTTGTCATCGTGTGCCAACAAATCCTCTCTGTCCATGAACACACGCTTTCTTCGAATTGCACGATTTCTGATGTCCTCTAATACCGTTAAAGCAGCCATTGTTTTTAATGGTATGTACTGCACCACTTTGCACATGCTTTTATATCCACTCGTGTAATTGCAGACATGGGTGTGTTAATTGTTCATCACTGTTAATTTTTCATGTGTCTCATATGTGCAAACCACTCAGTCTGAGGACTGATAACAGTTTCCCAACATCACCTCTGAAGGATCAGCAGCTGTAGAAATGTGTGTCCGCCAGCCATGAAGTTGGCGTGAGGCACTGCACATTTCCACGGTCATTTGACTCTTAATACATCTTACTCTGAAACATTTTTGTGCAAATGCATGTTTTGTACGAGGCCCTGGTGTCCAAAGGATCCAACACACACCACTATACAAAGAAGAGATCTTCAAAGTTGGTCCAGGAAACTGCAGAAACAGATCTTCAACTTCACAAGCTGACTTCTGTGTCTTCAGTGGGAACAGTGGAGCTTTCACTGTGGGGGTAAAGCCGACATCTGGAAGGTTAGCAAGAATCCCTGACAGAAACCGGGGCAAATTAAACGATTAAAAAGGTCTTTTAAAAGTTTAGAAATGAGAACTTTTGTGATTAGAGTAATCTCCCATAATAACCAGTCAGGCATAGTTTAATTACCTAACAAGTAGAATATGTGCTCCCTGGTCAAACAATAAGGCCATTACACCAGTGGCGACCAGTGGTACCAGTTGTACAAACAGCAGGAAGTGGGGAGGTTCAGGACCAATGGGTGGGAGGGAGTCCGGGCCAATACAGACCATTCATAGTATGCTTCCAGGTGCTGATTAGTTGCGTTGGATGGTGTTCATTCTGCTAGAAGCATCTGCAGATGTGAACCAAGTCTCACCAAAAACATATCTCTAAAGACATATTATCAAGAGTAGCTGATCTGTCTAAGCCTGGAAAAGGAATAAGCCACAGTTAACATTTAAAGGCTGGAGATGGAAACTGAAGATGCTACAGAGGCAGGATGTCCATGGATGACCACAACAGGTAAAAGTGCAAAAACGGTGTCAAACAATGTGATGTATAGTGATGTCGAGCCCAAAAGATCCCTTTGAAAATGTCAACAGTGGAAAACTAAAAAGAAATGAAAAGATAAGCTGATTCCTTGAGTCTGAGGACGGAGCTGAAAAATGAAGGACAGCCCATCACTTCAGTCTGTACTTAGCTGAGAACCTTTGAAATCTCCAGAGAGTTGAATACACCCACCACTGAATTAAAAGCCAGTCTCGGCTGGTGCAGATGGGTGGTGCAGTGTAATGGACTGCACCACCGGTCTCATCAGTGACATATGAAGGATTTTTCTGAGTAAGAACCAGTCAAAGTGCCACATTTATCACAGGGGGTCCCAGTATTTTTGATATATCCATGCATGTAATCCCATTTTTACATTAGCTGGACTGCCAATTTAACATTTATTTTCGCTATACATCGACAAAATTCTAACGCATGCATTGTATCAAAAGTCTGCAGATTGTCTTACATTCAGGTCAATTCAATTTTTTTCCTTAATGTTTAATAGTTTCTGTGTTATCAGCTTAAGCACATTGATTGTAGCTGCTATTGTGACTTAGATGAAGATCAGATCCAATCTTTTTGAATCAAATTAATGTAGGAAATAACATAATACAACAGGGTTCACATTCTTTACCTGATGTCCTTGGTGAAGAGTCCTTTCTAATAGCTGCTTGGACTTAACTGAGTGATTTCTGTTGTCAATGTCTTGTTTGATGCAAGTTGATGCAATCTAGACTCTGCATCTCGATTAAGTACTTGCATACATGCAATACTTACAGTTTCCCACCTTAACTACCCGCACCCACACACGTGAGTAAAGAAAGTTCTGGAGCTGAACATTAAATGAGGAGAGAGAATGAAACAACAGAGCTGATTTAATTCTAATGGTTAACGCAGAAGTTTCTGCTCAGATGGAAATAAAACAGCAGCAAAATGTTGCTGGCATTTAACTTATTTATTATTAGCAAGCTCTTCATCTGTGAAACATTGATAAAATATTCATTTTTCAACATTTAACTAAACTTGGAGAAGAAGGATCTTGTAAATAATTAAAAGCGGCAGATTTTTCATTTAAAACAATTGAAGGAACGACAAGAAAACTGCCACATTAAAAGTCACAAACTAAAGCACGAAAGCACACATGCATGCCGGGTTCATCTTCCCACTGTTTTCCCACTTTTCTATCCATTATGCACACCTGCTTCTTCCCGTTCAGAATCACGAAGGTCTGCTGGGGCTTATACCAGCTCTCTTCATGCAAAAACTCCCCCCTGGACAGGTCAAAAAACAAACAATCAATCACAAAACACATAGAATAATCAGTTAGCCTCCTGTGGGAGGAAACCAGAACACCCAGAGAAAGCCCACTTCAGCACAGGGACAACAATCTTCCAGTTCACTGCTGCTTAGGTCTACCTTGGAACTTTTTAGATACATGCTCAAAATTCTGGTCAAAAAAATAAAAATACTTGTAAAGCTTTAGGAATGAAAAATGAGTACGAGATCCTAAAAGTCATTAACAGTCAGAGAGCAGCTTTGTACAAGCAAAAAGGCATTTATTAAGCCAGAGATGAAAATACAGACATTATCAATACATGAGTGGACCAACTCAAAATGTTGGGGTCTCTTTTATAGGATCTGATACAGTCCTTCACTCTTTTTTTTTTAATCCTACTGTACACAATTATAAAGCATTGATGTTTATGCTACACTTTCACACACCAGGCATATTCAATTCTATTCGACTCGATTCACAAAAATACTTCATTGATTCTTTCTTTCTGTGCCTTTTTGAGCATAATAAGAGTACTTGTGGCTTTAATCAAGTGCATCTGCACCTTTTTTTTTTGTGTGTCCGTCTTTTTATATTGCCACACTCAAGAAAAGTTGTCCACGAAAAGTAATAAAATTATGGAAATAAATAAAATATTATTTCAGCGAGAAACTATTTTGTTGAGTGACCTAAATGTAAATATGTTGGGTGCGTATTTGTGCTACTGTTACCAAGGTTCAGTCCAACTACATAAGTATGGGTGAATGTTACATGCTAACGTCATTTCTGTGGGTCATTTTAACTTCTTTGATATGATTCTACTTCATTTAATAGCGTAGTTATAAGTACTTTTTTAAAATGGTGCATGAATTAATTGCGGCGAGCCAACAAAACAAAGTTAAGAGAGAGACATAAATGTAAACCTACATACTCCCAGCTGGTGTCAAGTTTGGAAAAGAAAAACACAAAGCAAACTGGATTTGCTGGAATGACACTTAACCAGAAAAGGCAAAGTGACTTTCTAGCAATTGCTTGGAAACACGTTTCTGTGAGAATACAACAGACATGCAGCCTAAAACATCAGTGTCCAGCAGTCTCTGCATTCCATCATGTCTTTTACAAAAAGAAGAAAAGAAAAGACAGATGGACAAGCAGAAACTGTAACTGCTGAGTTAGAAAGCTGGAGCCCACTGCTGAGTCTGCCTCCTCTTAGCATTTACATGCTGCATCGACATGATGAATGTATCCAAGTCAGTAAAACAAATCTATAGAAACTCGTATGAACACATCTGGAGACTGGATTCTTGGATTCTGACTATGTAGCCATAAAAGCTCAAGAGGCTTTTGAGAAATTGTAAATTGTAAAATAAAGAGGCACTACTAAGTAGAAATTTGCACATTACTGCCACCTACTGTTCTGGAGTTGGAAGTGATTTAAAGTCGCAATCGTTATAATACATATTATTTTAGTAAATTTTAAATTGTTGCATTTTACGCTAAAACGTCATGTTTTCAAACTGTTCAAACACAACATGATTTTATCAGAATCAGAACCATCTTTACTCACCAGGTACGTAGACACAAGTTATATAATGTGTTAGACTTATGTGTTAGCTTTTTTTTGAGTGCATCATGTTTGAAATAAAGTCTTTTGAATTGAATTGAAATTGAACTGAATACATTGTGATCTTGGGACATTCAGCGCTCTACGTACACATGAATACATGCCTTTCATACAAAATCTAGCACATGTTGGCACGAGCTCCTCATCATCAGCTCCTGGCACAATGAGTCCTCCCGCACCTCAACTCCTCAGTGTTTCAACCAGCACAAGCATAAAGATGCGACTCTCCCAGAGTTACGACTCCTCGGTGCCTCAACCACTGAAACCCCAGCCAGGATTCAGAGCAGGGAACTTATAGCTTTAAGCAGCAGTGCGAATCCCCAAGCCAGCATACTGTCCTCTGGTTTTTATCTTCTTTGGACATCATCATCAGTTATCACAAGGAACGAGGTCTCATCATACGTTTTGGCAAGATGGCGCCGTTGTGCAAGGCTGGCTGTCTCACTGCCCGTCTATCAAGTGTGTTTGGTCTTGTTTTTGTGGTTTTATTGGTTTTTGCATGTTTCCAAGATGTGTCTGCTCTGCTGGTTTACGATCGTCAAGTGCTTCTCAACCTCAGAGTTTCTATGGAGATGCAGTCAAGCTTTGACGTGGGATCTAAAGCAGTGCTGCCTTTCCAAACGTCTATTCCAGCGTATCTCCGTCGTCCACCTCCAGTCACATCCTTGTGGAGGAAACGCTTCAGAAGACTCAGGAAACGTGGAGGTGTCTTGGTGAGATTAAACGCATTTGTGAGATCTGGCTGTGGATCAGACCCCTCCCTCGGTCGATCGGTGATCGTACGACCACCGGGCCAGCAATGGATTTGTCCTGTCATCCCTGCACCCCCAGCTGAGAGTCGTCTTCACCAGCTTCACCTGTCAGCGGTGGAACCTGTTCTCTGGCGAGCTCTGATCCGGCGTCCCTGTAGAGCTGAACATGCAAATCTTCGCCGACTTTGCAGAGCCCCTGAGTGCACCCAGGAGAATGTGGTGCTACGTTTGGCTCTAATCAACACCAGATCACTGACTAATAAAACCTTTATTCTGAATGACTTCTTCGTCTCCCGGGAGTTGGATTTTATGTTCATCATGGAGACTTGGCTTCAAGCTGGTCAGTTCGCTCCATTTTCCGAACTTCTTCCTCTGCATTGTTTATTTTTCAACTTTCCCCGGACAGCTGGCCGAGGTGACGGGATGACTTCAGTCTTCAAATCCAGCTTTAACTGCCGACGTCTTTCATCTGATACATTCTCAAGCTTTGAACTACAGACGTTTATGATAACCATAATTTATTTTGTGAAATCTCTTAATATGCATAAATCACTGACTCACTCTATAATGCAATAAAATCATTATACTATTAGGAGAAAATATTTTGCGTGGCCCACAATGTAGTAACTGTCTTAACCAAAAATGTACCAAGTTGTTACATTTTGGCATTTTGGGCTCATCATCTTGTTACCTTATCAACCAGTTATTACATTTTGGGTTGTACTGCATTTATTTCAGAACATTTTGGATTTCGGGTCATTGTTATATTTGGGACATGTTTACATATCTGCCTCTGACATGGCAGACAGACAAACTGTGTTGAGGTGGAACGTGTGGAAAAGGACTGAGAGGAGGATCGAACTTTAGCCTGTCTCATATTACCAGGGATAAAGCTGGTTCTGTTTCATGTGTGTTTGGCTAGAATGTGATATTGTCACTGTATCTGGATGTTGGATTAGTAATCTAATTAACAAACAACCTGAACTTGTAAATTGCACCTTAACTCATTGACTTGAGAGTTGAGAGGTTGAGAGGAAACACGGAGCCGCTCAATAAATATTAGTCTTGTGATCCACTAGATGGAAGCAGCGCCATTCTCATGTGACAACGCTGTGCGCTGACCACCCACTGGACCGTATGGGGGGGGGGTAGAGAAAAAGGCGTTGTGTGCAAAGTCCAACAATTTGAAGCAGCTTACAATTGAACATTTTTTCGGTGGCAGTAGTTCGGTAGTGAGTGGCGAGAGAGAAAAAAACGGCGTTTGTGGAGAGGTGGAGCTCAGGAGACGAGCGCGAGCAGTGGAGCCCAGGCCGAGTGGACATTGTCCGCCAAACTCGCAGCACATTGTGCCCGCTGTGCCTCAGCCCAGCCTCGCGGGGGGAGCTCACCAGCTAGCCAGACACAAACTTGTGCTCCTTATGCCCACCAGCAGGAAAGCGAGGCCAGCAAGGAGGCGCAGGGCCTGTGCACGTACGTGCCAGCACAGTGAGACCAAAATGTGCCAAAACCCGCGGGCAGTGAAAGAGTTAAATAAATGCAGGTGCAAGTCTAAGCATGCAAATGTGTATGCCTTTAAAATAAGCTGCTTATGGACAACAGCGAGCCACTGCGTATGGACGATGGACAGGAAATGAGGCCCCACAGGACAACTGTCAGTAACGACAATGGAAAACTCCTTTAAGAAGGTCAATCAAAACAGGATTTGATCAAAGATGTTGGTTGTCCCTAGTCAGCTGGGTTTGAAATTTGGAGCAGATACAAACAAAAAGTGGAGGTTATAAAAGGAAAGCATTCGGGTAGAAGGAAGAAACTAGCTCGCAGAGCTACTGCAGACATCAAGGCAGAGCAGTCAGAGGTGCTCAAGAAAGTCACAGCAGAAGAGGAAAAGAGACCAAACAAAAGAAAATCTTGCACCGTGTTGTTAACGTGACTGAACTCCCACTGTCTATACGGGAACTGAAAGGGTTAAAAACTGCAATAGCTCTTCTGTGCTGCTTTAAATCAGACACCAATGCTGGTGTGGCCAGTTTCTGTGACTTTAGTACGACAGACTTCAGTCTCATGGAAGCTGCTCTCAGTAAATAGCACCGCACAGTAAAGGAAGATCAAACAGAAGAGACTTTCACTTAAAAACACTGCTGGGGGGGGGGGGCGTTGACTTGCCATGCCGCTCGTGGGTCATGCTCTGGGTCTCCGTAGGGCCTCTGGAGACAACTTGTGTTGTAATAGATGCGATATAAATAAAATTGTATTTCATTGAACTGAATTGGACAGCAGGAGCTGGGAGCTAAGATGCTTTAATCAAGATTTCAACCATTTTCTACACTCATTTAGACGGCATATGTGTAACCAGCCTTCTGTTGCATCTTATTATTAAAGCTCTGTATGAAGTCACAGTAAATCTCTGCAGGCTAATCATTTTCTTCTGAACATATGCAAACTTCATTAAACTTTAATGGAGTGATGTATTCAGTGAGATGTATTTGTGCCTAATGGTGCTGAAAAGAAAAAACTTACTGCAGTTTGTTTATTTAAACAGTATGTGGGTGAGATTATTATCAAATCCTCATCAGTATTTTGATTTGGATGAAATGTACTTGGACCAGAATAAATTATATCACGATTCATGAATGCAATTATTTATGTTTTGTTTTGCTTTGCTTTTTTTGAGCATACTGATTTGGGTTAACTGCTTTAGCACATACCAGATGTAAACAGTTTGTAAAATGGGAAAATAAATTCAATTAACACATGATGTTATTTAATGCTATGTACTGACTGTATTTATTTTGTTTAAAAAGTTATTTTTGGTTAAAGGGAACAGCTGCTTGCTGCTGCTCCAGCTGTGTTGGAGCTTCATGACGTGGAGGGTGCAGTATGGTCTTTCTCCTTGCTCTCTTTTGGATCTCATTAACTCTTTAGCTGATTAATGTTCCACTCTGTTTGTAGGATCTTCTCGGTATCCATCCTCCACTGGGTAGATGGAAGTCTTCCAGCCAGCCTCCTTGAACTCAGCAGCCAGCTCTGAGAACTAGGCCTTCTCGCGTTCGTGGGCGGCCTCGATGCCTTCCTCTGCTGGTATCGCGAGCGTGATCAGGAGCACGGATTCCTTGGTGGACCGCACCTCTATGTCAGGGATGTGGCAGTGATCTCTTCTGGGAAATGGAGCTGCTTGGCGAGAAATTTCTTTTGGCCAGATGTTTCTTCTTCCCCCACCTTCCATGACGAAGCTGGTGTGGTTGTGGTTTCCTGCTGGTGGTTACCCTGGTAGCTCCTCCAGCACCTCAGCTAGCTTTCTCAGAACCTGGTTGTGGCGCCATCTGTAGCGTTCCTGGACAAGCGCGGTCTCACAGCCTGACAAGATGTGCTGGAGGCATGCATTAGGGGTGTTGCAGAGTGTGCAGCATTCCTCATTCCCAAACCACTAGTGAAGGTTCAGGGAATCGTGTCGTAAACTGAGCGGTTGAGGAAGCTGAGCCTGCCTGGGGGATCTTCCACAGGTCTCCCCAACTGATGTTTCGGTTGACAACCTCTCTGACAGCCATATTAGGTGGGGGATTTTAAACACGTGCTTTTGCACCAGGTGATGAATTTGGAACCTAAATGCTAAACTATTTATAATAATAATGAAACATAAGGTTCTATCATTAGTTAACTGGTCACATGCAAATGTTGCACCAGAACATGTAAAATATGACGTTGGGGTCTCAAACCATCTCTTCATTAAGAACACAGAAACACGTGGGACTATTATGATTATTATTTGATTATTATATCATGATCAATGATTATGTTTGTGTGGAACCGTAACTTCTTTCTCAGGACAGTAAATAAAAAGGCAGAAAACTGTGAACAGCAGAAGATAACTTACTCTTGTTCCTTCTCCTCTTTTGTACTTTTCTTGTAACATCTTGTTTGTTTCTGGCTTTATAGCTTTACTGTTCCTTTTATTCCCTCTCATTTATTCTGTTTATTTTCCTCTGTTTTCTTCCTTTTATGTACATCTTTTTCTTTGTCAGACTCTCCTTTCTTCACTTTTCTCCTTTTCTTATTTTCCTTTTTATTTGATAAATTTCACTTATTCCATTTATTTTCTCCCATTTCCTTGTCCCTTTTCTTATTTTTTGTTTCATTCACCTCTCTATCCATTGATTTTATTCTGTTTTTTATTTTATTTCTTTTATGCTTCATAAAACAGAAAGCAGCAGTGTTTTTCGACAAATCAGCATTCTGGTCATCGCATGTGACAAAAATGGATTTTCCGTCACTCCAGGGCTTTATGGAGATGCTCAGCCATTTTTCTTCTTATAAGATGTGCTTTTGATTTTAGGAAACATGAACAAAGATAAACTGACAAACAGTTATGGGCTGTCAACTCAGATGTAACATAAAATACCAGACAGGCGGTTAGAGGCTATTCCCTTTAGGGTTTTTTTTCTTTTTTTCTTTTCCAGGTTGTTTATTTTATTTTTTGTCTTTAATTCACACTCATCTCTTATTAGGTCCAGACAAAAGAATCAACAGACTGTAAATATGTTTGATTCTGCTACAAAGGTGTCACTTTTAACACAGGCTCAGTGGGGATTTGTTCAGTTTCAGTTTCAGTTTATAATTATTATTATTATTATTATGGCAGAAGCAAAAAGCTTGTGCGCCCAGTACATTACACAACGTTATTTCCCTGTTTCACATGCTAGGCTATATCCTCTCTAATTACAGTAATTCTGGAAACCCAAACAGAACAAGCAATAAGAGCTTCTATTAAATGTCCCGGAGCCAGCACAACAGAACCAGCAGCGCTCAGACAGGAATGCATTTCATACACGGAAATTCAGACACTGCTTCACATTTAAAGAAGAAAAGGACAAAAAAAAAATCTGACTGTTAAATGCAAACTGTTTGCTAGCAACCAAGCTGCTCTCAGGTTCGACAGACTCCACCTCCAACCTAAAGAAAGGTTGTTTTTTTTAAAAAAAAAAAAAAAAAAGCCTACTGCAACTACCTTGTGTGGGACCATGGATGAACACCATGACGACCTCATTTAAGTTATGCCTACTGACAGTCCCTGCAGGATTTTGCGTATTAGCGATCTCAATAATTAACACAAAATCAACCAAAATCTGCAAAATATGTGAAGGATCGCAATTTTTCTAAATTACGGCAATATCTCCGCAATTTTTGATCACACAGAGCAAAAATGGTACAAAAGCAGTAGAAAAATGGAGCGAAAGAAAACTACAAGTCCCACAGTTCTGGAAGGTAAACTACAAGTGCTAGCAGACGAGTTTCATCAATCTGTGAAAATATAAAAGATAAACTCTGCCATCTGACAACTAAAATAATGATGAAAGACCATGAAAAACAGTTTCCAGATGTTATGAATAAAAGCAGATGTTATTTATTCTATTCATCATTAAACATTGTGGTGGACCAAAAGTGAAAATCTACAACAAAATATAAATCTGTGTTTACAGGATGTGATTGCTACATTTATGCAGTTGTAAAAAAGCATGACAATATATCAAGTAATTCAAAGTATTCAGAATATGTTACTCAAATTGAGTAACTTAATGGAATACGTTACAAACTACATTTTGGGGTGTGTATTCTGTAATCTGTAGTGGAATACATTTAAAACCTTCCCAACACTGCAAATGGACAAGGAATTACTGAGGAAACCTTTGACCAGCACGGCAATACAGAGGTGCATTTACAAAAGACAACGTCACTGTCCAAAAAAGAAGCCTCAGATTAATTCTGTCCAGAGTCAGTGTTGACTCTTCTGACCTCAGAAGCATCTGGGATGGACCACAGTGGAACTACGTGTTGTGGTCAGATGAATCAGTAACTTCAGTGTTAATCCCAGAGGGAAAATCAAAAGTTGCAGCAACTGTCATTATCTATGTTTCTTCAAAGATTCATTGTCGACAGTTATAGCTGTGGGCAGGAACCATCTCCTGTGTTGGAGTGGCTTCTGACTGAAGACGCTCTGTTGTGAAGAGATCATTAGGAGAAGATGGATGAGATTTGTTTGGTACTTGAACGAGGCAGGATGGGACCTTCTCCAGGCTCAGGCTGAGGCTCAAGAACTGCTGTAGAATCATCTTGGGGGGAGCTGCCGTCAGCCAAATCTGACTCTAACCACAATTATTCTCATTTACAACTTCATGTGAGTCTTTGAAAAGGCTTAATTCATTTAGTTCAGTTCACCTAAAACACAAGATTAAACGTGCGATTCAAGTCAAGTCCAGACAAGTGGATTTTATGGTGAGAAGAAACAGCGTTTCACCATAGATCAACTGATGCTACATGCAAACACAAAATAAAAACACAAGCAAATTTAGCTATAAAAATCAGAATTTAAAAGGCAGTTCTGCTTAAGGTGCCAAAAAAGAGAAAAAGTTCTCAGGTAAAACTCATTTACTTCATTCTGACTCAACACAGTTGAGGGTGTTTTCAGTGAAAACCTCGTCAGTGATCTGTCTCTGTAATATGAAAATGTAACTAAAAAGAGACAAACATTATAAAAGTAAAAGACGTAAAGTCATTTCACCATATCATCACGTTTTTCTTCACATTTCAGGGATGAGAACTAAAGATACTGCTCCAGATGAAAACATTTGAACTGGACTCCAGGAATCTATTTCTGTGTTGCTAAAGTACTTTCCAATAATGAATTCTGAACTTATTACCAGGCCATGTAATTGTTTCCCCTTGTTAGATTAGCATTGCAGACACATTTAGGAGACAGCCCAATAACAGATAAACAACATGTATTAATGAAATAAATGCTCTGTAGTTTCAGCATAGAAGGGTCAGTTATTGTGGTAAAAAAAAAAAAAAAAAAAAAAAAAGTTCACCACAGGAGGAAATTCAACACAAAGAAACCTTCAAATCACCTTTGAAGGAAATTTGTGGTTGTGCATCATTTGATGGCGAGGTAGACTGCTTATTGGTATACCAGATAGTAGTAGTACAACACCCAGGAATTTTTAAAAATACACACACTCTCAGGGTCTGGTCTTGTACTACGAGATGATCAACCTTTCTAGCATCAGTCCAAAAGAAAAAAAATAATGTCAACGTGCAGCCTCATAGATAAAGAGAAAATGAATTTGTTCATCAAGAGTCTTAAAGGCTTTGAAATTCTGCGTGTGGACCTTTTACACAGCAGCTCGATATGACTATTTCATGACATAAATCAGTGTTTGCACTTACCTACGGGCTGGTACCCTTGCCTTACTGGACCTCCAAATGGGTTTCGAGTCCCAAAGGATCCTCCGTCTATGGATCCGTATGACATGTCTGGTGGATGGTTGGTGATGTGTCAGCTGCACATAAAGAAACGAGTAATCAATGGATGATTTAATTTACGACACATAAAATGTATTTCTACTTCCAGTCTGCCATACAAAATAAAATAAAATCAACTTTCAACAATGCGAGTGAGATGTTTCTCTTCATGTCACTAAGTGATGACATTATACTGTCAACTGTGAGCACAACTGGGTGTTTTATTTGATTTGGATTTTAATTTTAAACCACATGTACGCCATGTAACAAAAACTGCATTTTATTATTTACAAAACATACAGGCAGTTTCTTACTATTGTAATTGTTTTGGTCTACCAAAAAACACTACAAATAAATTGCAATTAATTCAAAAATTCAGCACCACGACTGCTGACTTAGAGTAGGAGAGCACACATTACACCTGCTTTAAAATCTTTACTGCCTCTTAGTTTCTGTATTGATTTTAAAATTCTTTTAACAGTTTCTAAGGCGCTTCATGGCCTTACACCAGAGTACATCTCTGAGATGCTTTTAGTCTATGAACCAGGAAGGCCCCTCAGATCCTCTTTCTTCTCTTTTAGTTGTTCCAGAAGCAAGAACAAAAACATCTGGTGAAGCTGTTTTAAGCTTCTACACCAAACATATATA
>JBAMYA010104604.1:0-20005 GCA_037176975.1 Arrhamphus sclerolepis | reverse complement strand
ACACACACACACACACACACACACACACACACACACACACACACACACACACACACACACACACACACACACATCAGTATCGCTTCCTGGCTGTGCCCTCTAATCAGATCCACATGTACACACGCCCATACAAGCTGCATCTTTTCCTCAACGTGAAACAAATCAACACAACAGAGACGAGCAAGCAGTGACAGACATCCTCGCTCTCTAATAAGACAGAAACACTCATGGATCCAGGCGGCGTCTCTGCCTCATGTTAATACGGAACACAGTCATACACGCGGTCGGTAAGCTAAACCTGCCCAGACACACAACCAGACACACATCCATCACCATCACACACACACGCACACACACACACACACACACACACACACACACACATCCTGCCAGTTGTTCTCCAGATGCAGGGCAGAGACACATGTCCAGCCATGGAGCCCCTCCTATCTGTGCAGACACATGTTGTGATGCGAGGAGGTTAGCCAGCTTGATTCAGGCCGCTGGCACCTGACGCCGCTCATCAACACAACAGCTGTCTGAGCGCATCGTTGGCCGCCGCTGAGCCGCCGCGTACGAGCGCGCGTCCGTTGTTTGTCTGGACTTCGTGGCCTCACATGCCCTGATGCTGGGACGTTCTGACTCAGAGCTGGTGATGGCGGCCTGGACTTCTGGTGGAGAGTGGGAGGGGTGGGGTCACGGGGTTAACGCTGGGTTTTTCTCTGGTTACACATTTGTCTCCTGGTCACAATATGCTGCATTCATACGGCAGCCACATGTGAATGACATCATGAGGAGGGAAGCTGTTCCTGGAAAAGGGACAGTGAGGCAGATGGGCACGAAGAAAAAAAACATTCCAGCAGTAACAGCGTTTTAAGTCTGCACTGTTGCAATGTAAAAGAAAAAAAAGCACAAGCAGCACAAGCAGCATTGAGCTGCATGACTGATCAAATCAATACTGGAAAAACAAAAGTAAATATCACACTTCAGAGTGTAAAAGTATGTTTGTCGTAGCCGTGACCCTGTACCTGGACACCACAGATCCAGGTCCAGTCCTGGTTTCAGTGTGTTCAGGTTCCACGATTCAGCCGCAGCTTTTGGAAGTGACATCAATAAACACCGCTGCTCCCACTGACAACACAATAGTTTTTTTTAATGACCCATGAAACAACAATTTGGCGTTAGTCAGTGAAAAAAAGCTTTGGCTATTCTCTTTCCTCATATCGATTTGCTCCAAAGAGCCAAAAGCACTTCACTTTGCTCCACAATGGCGATGCCAATGTCAGACTGGCGAAGGGGTTTTTGTGTGAATTAAAGCCTTCCTTCACTTGATAAGTTTAGCTGTGATCCGTCTTCTCGTCTCTCGACATACACAAAGCCTTCCCACTTATCAAAGATCCATTAGCGCTCTAATATATCCATCCAGCTCTTCCATGCTCATCACCTCTCCATTAATACTGAGCCATTTTCCTCCGCAGGGACCTCTGGGATAATGCCCTGCTCAAGGACACGCGGGATAATACGTTTGAAGTGATAGCCCACATGGGAATTGAACCCACAACCACAATAGCACATTAGTCGTGGCCTTCTCTAATGAGTGATGCAGACCATCAGCCTCCATCCCGGATGTTGCTGTGGTGATCCAGATCGCAAGGAAGAGGATCAGTGAAACACAAATTTACACTGATGCATTTCTTTCAAACACGCGCTCCTTTTTCAGATAATACAGAAGGAATTTCACTTCTGTCTCCTGCGTTGCACGCGCTTAATAAGAACTTTTGGCTGCTTAAAATCCATTTCAGAAGTTGTTGCTTTGGGCAACAAAGGTATTAGCAAGCGTTTTTGATGGATTGTATCAATTACTGCACATCGAGACGTACTTTGTTTTCAATGAACAGGTCAGCAGTCAAAATCACCTCACCAAGTTCCATTAAAACTTCATCCAGAAGGGAAGCAGCTGCTTTCAGGGCCACAAAAACGGGAAATTTTACACTACACGGCTGAAATTCAGTTCACTTCAAGTCGATTCCCTTTGCTTGTACAGATAAAAGGTAGTTTATTTGTCAATACTGCCAGATGCAGGTATACATAATTTACTGAAATAATTACCCCAGGCCTTACCTGGTGGATGTGCAGGAGTATATTTAAAAAGAATAAAATAAAATAATGACCCAGTTTTGGAATAGGTCAAAGACTCCTTTAAAAACTAGAAAACTAAACCAGCAAGAAATGTAAAATCTCAAGTCACTTTACATTTGTCATGCAGCACAATTCATTTCAGTTTATAATCTGATTCATTTGTGTCCAAAATTCATCATTTGCATAATGCCAATTCATAAAAATCTCACTAGATGAGGAATCCAAACGACTTTGGTGTAATTCCGCCTCATCCTGCGCAAGCACATGGGGACAGTGGAGGAAAGAAAGAAAAAGAAAAACAAAGAAAGGAAAACCTCCAGCAGAACCGGACTCGGGGAGAACAGCCATCTGCTTCATATCATTGGAGGTCTGAGATGATGTATACATACATACATACAGGAAGCAAAGGTTTAAGTG
Organism: Arrhamphus sclerolepis; assembly: GCA_037176975.1. Taxonomy (NCBI): domain Eukaryota; kingdom Metazoa; phylum Chordata; class Actinopteri; order Beloniformes; family Hemiramphidae; genus Arrhamphus; species Arrhamphus sclerolepis. The sequence goes on along the minus strand of JBAMYA010104604.1, from coordinate 17,452 downwards.
CTAATCTTTAAAGGTAGTGACAGTATCTGCTTGTGGAGGCTGATAAATGAAGGGCCGGCTTTCGTTTATCAACTTTTGTGAAAGTCACAAGTAAACATGCAGTAAGGGAGCGAAGTACTACGATGATGCGATAAAAGGAGGGTAGAAAGGTGTGCCGTGCCGTCCTCTTCCTCCTGAAATAGATGTGGTAAGCTCTGAACCAATCGTAACAAAGGGGAGGGACCTTTTTCCGACAGAATTTTTGGGGTTTTTTTGATACCAAAACCACAACTATCATGAAACCATGCTCATCCGTAGTCTTGCTGTGCATCCACGTACAGCTGTGGCCAGATCACCACGTGGCAGAGCTCCTGCACTTCAGCAGAACAACACAAAAATTTGCCATTTTACAAGAAATAACTTTAAATGAAAAAAGTAAAAATGTACAACTTTTTACAAAAACCTCAATTTCAAGACAAAAGTCGTGAAATTGAATATGTTGAGACAATTAATTATGTATTTACTTTTAAAGTTGTTTTTTTTCGTTTCAGACCGAGTCCAGGAACCAGCGGATATCTGACAGCATGGGTGGTTGAGAAAGTAAAGTATTCGACCCTTTAACGGTAACCATGGTGATGATCTGAGAAGATGGAGTTGACCAGCTCTGCTGAAGAGCATAGCGCACGTACCTGAGATCGAGAGGAGCACAACAGTGAACACATCATTAATGTGTGACCAAAGAGAGCCCAACAGAAGAGTACTAGATGGAAAATAATGTGTGCCAGACCCCCCAAAAAACAAACAAACAAACAAACAAACAACAAAAAAAAAACAGGACTGAAAAGCACCTCACTAACAAACATCCAGACATCTGAGTTTTCAGGTCCACACCTGGCTTGCATGCTTCATCTCTCTGATTGGCTGTTTGCCTAACCAATGGCGCGCAGAAGCAGTTTCTTTGTGTCCGCTGATGATGCACCCTGAAAATCAAAGTCGAATCCAGAGGAACCATCCAAGAGGAAAAGAATTAAGACGGGTTGTCAGGCTCCTGCGTTAAGGATTAGTCTCTGGCCTTAATTAGGAACCGGAGCTAACACACCAAACTCTCCAACCGAACATGCTGTCGCTCAAACCTGCGGATAATTTGGGCTTCGGGATCTTGTGTAGAGCAGATGGCGCTCGGGACAAAAATGGTCATATCAGGAGAATGTCCATAAATCACCATTTTATCTGCCTCATACGTCTTTGTACCTGTTCATAAACTCTGCGCCTACGTGCATCTCATTCATTAAAGGCTCGACAGACGGCACTTTTTTTTTTCCTTCCCCTTCCAGGCTGACGTGAACTGATGTACTAATGGATAGAGGAGATTGAGAGAATGAGTAAAGGAGAGAAGGACAGTGAGACACACACACACACACACACACACACACAGATGAGGAGAGAAAGTCTCAAGGGAGGAAGATTTGCAGGCTTCCAGCCTCAGCGGGGAGAGAGGGAGCTGAAGGTGACATATAAGTGAGGGGGAGCGGAGGGGAAGAGAGGGTTATTGTAGACAGAAAACTTTAAGACCCACAGGCGAGTACAGCATAAGAATACTAGAGGAGAGAATGGGATGATAATTCACTCAAACACTAGCACTGCTTACAGCAGTAATATCACCTCTGCAGGATTTTACACACCAGCCTTCACTCAACAGGCTCTCGCAGCAGCTTCACACACCTGCACACCTGCACTTACAGGGGATATAACACACTGGCACTACAGCATACATACATATACATATAAATACATACACACACGCCTTCATAGCAAATACCAGCTGCAGTTTCAGAAACTAGGATTACTTATTCAGCACGTATTTACGGGATATATATGCATACGTGGGACGTATATGCAGAGTTTCAGAAAATGCTTTTGTGCATCACATTCAAAAAAACAAGAAATAAAACAAATAGGACTTTATTTCGCTAACTTTTAGCTAATGGGATAAAGATATGAATTATAACGTTCAGGTGTTGAGCTCATCTGCTCATTTTTGCGTTTGCATCGCAGGGAAGTGGAAGCTGTAACCAGTGCTCATTTTACACACAAACACGGGGACAGACAGCAGCAAAGAGCATCAATCATCCCCCTCCAGCATGGCGTTTTCCTGCCATGCAACCAGCCCGAGCAGCCGATGCGCCGCTTCAATCATCGTCTGCCAGTCTAAATGCTAGCGCTAATTAGCATTCACATGCTAAATTACCTCCCATCCCATGTTTCCTGATTAGGCTTAATCATTCTGACAGCAAGTTTTACTACTAAGCTTGCAGAACCAATACATCTCTAATTCTAGGAAGGGATCCAAAAGAAATCTCTCACTGAGTACTGGTGTGTGAACAGTGGAAAGCAACGTCCTGCTAGGTATATTTGCTTAGGCAAGAGGTTCCCAGCCTCGGGCCAGGGGCTTTTTCCTGTCCAGATGCCTAATAGATCTTACAAAACTAAATCATTTTTACTGAGCTTTGTCTAATCATTGCTCTGTCAGTAAAACACCAGAATCCTGCACCTCTCAGAAAGACCTCGTAGGAATGATGCTATTTTTCTTCCTTGTGAGAGGATGGACTGAAAAAGCTGTCGCTTCAGGATCCATCTTTACCATTTATGGATAAATGCAGGGCTGGACGATACGGCCTAAAATCTATACCACAATATATATCCTCATTGTGGTTGAGACAATATAATTCCGATATCGACACAAATAACATCGATAAAAACACAGAGAAACTGCTAAGAATGTCCACAGAGCATAACTGTACCCACAAAACTCTCAAATCAAACTGGAAATCCATTAAACCTGTTTGTTAAACTACATAATGTTTTAGATATAAAAATGCGAAAGAGAGAAATGTTCACATTTTATTTAAAATCATAATAAAGAAATGTGACATTAGCATAAAAAACTTGAGAGTAATAATTAATATGAAAATATGTTTAAAAGTTATGATGTCATTATTGAAACATTTTTATATTTCGATATATTGTTTTTGAATTATTGTCCAGCCCTGAACAAAAAGCCTGAAGAATATCAGTCATCTCCCTTTATCGTCTTTGGTTTAGCCCCCTGACGTTAGCGCTAACCTACACGAGTTCTGATCACGTGGGATACAAATGTGGTGTTTGAACAGATTAGAAAAAAAAGAGTGAAAGAAAGGAAAAAAGAAAAGCTAATGGATGGAAAATGCTATGAATGAGATCCAGTGTGCCTAATCCTTTATAAGATGAGATTATTTTGCAGGACTGTTCATGAAAGTAGAGAAGTATAAAGAAGAGTAGTTGTGACTAAATCCTCAGAAAGAAAAGTAGCCATAGGCTGCCATTTTTAGACTAAGAATATTTAGCATTTAAACGCCACCCTGGATCAGCCAGCGACGGCATGGATGTAGGGGTGAGCTTCACGAACTTGTTTGATGTCGCCGCGGCTACATTTAAAAGCATCGGCTCGAGCCGCCTGGCAAGCGACGCATCACTGCTGTCCACGGCCACACTAATGCAGTCATACCAGATTCAGCCACCGTCTGATTCTTGGAACGCGAGGTCCGGTCATGGACGGGTACGAGCCGCTATAGACCCGCCCCCAAAAACGATTTCAGGCGTCACGTCCAACGCATGTGCATGAACGCATTATTAACTCTTTAAATACAGTGATTAAGTTGCTATGTCATACTGTCAATTATTTCTCTTTTCTGAAGTACTCATTTAACAACCATATATAGTTAAACTGTGTGCTTCCTTTCACTCATTTTAAAAATAAAGTTAAGTACTCTTTTATGAGGAAAATATTCTAGGTTTGTTAGCTGACTGTATTTGCAGGGGGGAAAAAAAACAAAAAAACAAAAAAAAAAAAGTAATTTGTAGCTAATCGTAATTAATCATGATACTGATTTAAGGTCACATCACCCAGCCTGAGCAGCAGCTCCATGGCAACTGACTTCTAACAAATAACTTGCCATTTACCTTGCTAAAACACCATTTCAGGATTGGAATGCTGTCAGTTGAAAGTATTGGTAATACGCAGTACTATCTACCAATCCTGCCATATTAAAGCAAAGAAGAACGTGTGAAGCACCGAGCCAAAGAAGGAATCAGATCGTCTGTAAGTGGGAGGCATGTACAACCGAAGGAGCAGGGTGAGTGAACTCCTGATCCCCCTCAACAGCTCTGAGACGGCCCGAAGTCTCACCAGCCCCACTTGTCACTCTGTCTGAAGGCAGTAAAGTGCCAGTGTTATGTCAATCAACCGTTTGGAACAGTTACCTCAGTAACACTGTACTCCAATCAGTCCTGTCACTCAGGCTATCTTCCAAGATAGAAAGGAAAAGGAAAAGTAATTGGATTTGCTGCTGGCAGGGAAATGATGAAATGACATGAAACCATACCCCTTTCACCCACCACACGCAGACTTCTTCACACACCTATACTTCGCCGAAAGTGAACCCCCCCTTCCTCTTTCTCTCCATCTGCTTTACTCATCTCTTTTTTGTTTCTGAAATCTGGAAATACTTCAGGCTGCTGAGAGTTTCTTTTCATCTCGCCTCATGCGGCAGGAGCACCTTGTTCTCTCAGGTAGACAAAAGAGGAGATGAAATGAGGGGAATGAAAGGATTTCCAGGTTTTACTGAGATCTGAGGAGGGTTTGGGGGATTTTTCTGGCAATTGATGAATAAGAAGCCCGATGGTCCATTTCCATGCAGTTAAAAACCGAGTATGCCACATGCATTGTCATAACGGCGTCTGCTAACAAAGTGATGTAAAAGAAAAACGGAATCATGTGTGACTTTAAAGTACTGAGAACAAAAACAACAGTGTACACTGGAGGCTGCTGGCAGACAAAAGAAGAAAAACAGCTCGATGTGTCTTCATACTACAAAAAAAAGAAAAGCCAGAATCCTGGTAGGAAATCTTAGGCCACAGACTATAAGTTCCAACCACTGACTGTAAATACTGGACAAACTATCCAGTCATGTGACCCAAGGAGTTTGTACAGAGAGCCTTTGATACCCATTTTTCCTCAAACCACACAGCGCCATGTTGCAAAGAGGCGGGACAAAGCTGATAAAGCCAACGGCGAGGTCTCAGTCAAATCCAGGCATCTGATTGGTCAGCTTTGTTGCTTAATATAAATCTATATGATGTGGTACCAAAAAAAAAAAAATCAACCCCCATATAGTTGTTATGGATGTAATACGTAACCACAGATGAAAAAAAAAATAAAATAAAAAATAAAACGATTGCACCAGGCCATAAATATGATTAATTCTGGTACAACAGGGGGGTCAGTGGGGATTAACTCTGTTTTGGAGCCAGCACCTAGTGGTCAGTCCAGGAACTGCATAAAGTACTTCTTGGAGGAGCTTCAACCCAAACGTGGGATGGTTGTTGCTTGGTTACAACCAACTGCACCCAACCTCATCCTCTCTTTCCAAGCATGTAGGGAAACCTACACTGACGACGAAAAATCAAACTAACGGCATCATAGTGGTCCGTGGTACGAGGCGAGGAAGGGGACATGCAAGCTGCTGCTTCTACAGAGCTGAAAACACGTAGATTCTTCATTTCCATGTATCCAGATGAAAAAAAAAATCCTTTGACTATGCCAATGAGCTTCTTTCAGTTCACAGGTCTAAACTGAACAAACTCCAGGTGGAAATTTACAACAATATAGGAAAATGGTGGCGCCAGTGTTGACCCCATTTCTGTTCAACTTAACACAACAAGAGTTCAGCCATGCTTGACTCAGCTGAGGGATGTTGTTTAGATGCTTAAAAAAAAAAACACAATTTACATTCATAAGGACCATCATTTCTGCATCTCTCCTCTATTCTTTAACCTTGTTGAGAGTTAGGAACCGATTTAATCACTTGTGGTTTTATTGCAGTTTTAATTACTAAAACACTATTTCACATCTCGCCACTTGAAGGCACTTATCTCTGCGATGGTACACTGAATAAATGGAAATAATAAACCTGCTGTTTGCACCAAATGTCTGTAAGCACATTCAAATAAAGCTGCATTTCAGATTGACTGTGGACAGCTGATGCTACAGACCCTCTGAGATGATGCTGCAACTCAGATTGTTTTCACAATAAAAGAAACACAGAATTGTGCACAAATAAAAGTCAAAGGCTGTATGCAGACCCATCCTAACACGAACTGCACCATCAGACTGCATGGATTCACACCTGGGTGGCAGTTTGGAGGTATAAATAAAGCAAATTAACTGTTTAAGGCTGACCAGAAACAAAACAAAAAAGTGCATTTACTTCCTCCAATTCTGAAGCATCTTTTTTTCTTTCTTGAGCCACATAATATCACACCCCAGTTAACCCAGTGAAGGCCACCACAGCCAAGAACGCCTTTAAAAACACCTTTAAAACAGACTTTTTGGCTGTTGGGTGGTAGTTATAAAACCACTTTCAAGTCATTTGGAGTTCAGCGTCATAAAGAGGGAAAGATTGTCCACATTCAGACAGCCCACTGCTCAGAGAAAAACAAACAAAAAAACCCAAAAACCATAAAGACCAGACAGAGCTCGCTGAGCATGAAGCCATGACGGCACAATTAGGGCTCAACAAGTACAAACCTTGTTCCCCACCAAGCCCCAGATGTTTCACCAGAGTACAACAGAGGCTCCGACTGCCACTGGGCGGCATATTCCCGCTGTTATGTAGAAAAACACATGAACGTCAAGATTCCTTAAGTGCTTTATTCTTTCAAGTGCAAAAGAAGAAGAAGCTATTGTTGCTAATGGTGGATTTATGAGCTACTGAATCAAAAGGGTAACTTAGTTTTTCCTTTTCTTTTTTTTTTTAAAAACCCACTTTGATCAGATATGTACACAAACAAGAGAAGGAAGACAGAATATAATTAAAAGAGGGGGTACTAACTTTTGTTGTATATTGAGGTCAATACCTTATTAGTGTCTGTGTGTTTTCTTTTGGAGTAGCAACCGTATGCTAATGAAGACTCCACCACATCATTAAATCACAAAGCAATCCTTTATTTTAAAATAAGCTGCTTAATCATCTGACCTTTAACATAAGCATAACTTATTAATACTTACTTAATATAAAGTGAATACTGCAGCCGGCGAGGGCATTTAATGATGTAGTGTTGGTTCAGTTAAAATCTATACTGAAAGAAAGCCATTAACTCCACCAGTAATGGAGATGTTACGAGGTATTTCACACATACGTGCCGTGTGCTTAGTCAGTCATGACATTGTGATTAGTCATGCTGAAGTAAAGCCCAGTACAGATATAGAGCAACTCGCTTACAGCACAGCTCAACACAGACACACCGACACTTATCCAATGGACTCCCAGGCTTTAATATCTACATTAGTGATTATATATTCATAGATCAATCAATACAGGCGAGTCGTGTCCATGCAGACTAAAACACATTTCACCACAGTCACATTGTCTGAATCCTAATGAGCATCTAGACGTGTGTGTGTGTGTGTGTGTGTGTGTGTGTGTGTGTGAGAGTGTAAGTGTGGACACATCAATATATAGTGCAGCTTTACATTTCATTAGGCCAAGGAGCACAGTTTAACTTCCAATGTGTGGCTATAAAATCATGGAGCCTCTAACCATCTCTCTCCATCTGCTTCTGGCGCCCACTTTTTCATCTTCTTCTCAGTACCTCAACACTTTGTTTGGTCCAAATCGAGTTCGGACATTTAATGCTTGGCCTGTGATTTATTCTTAACCAACTGTGTTGGAGGACATAGTTGGCCGGCACCAAGAACTGCAACAGCTTAAGGCGACGGCATGTTGAATCACCGCTGATTTACGGTGATCGTCATCCCGTCTCGACGCTTCTCTGCTCGTGTGGTCGACTGCATTTCACTTCAGCATCTGCATTGATTTGTGCGAAGACACCGGGCAGCCTCCACCTCCGTGTTCACCTTCCTCCCCGCTCCGCACCCGAGGCACAGGAAGACGTGCCGGCTGAGGGGAAATGGGATTCCGATCGGCGGGATATCATCCAGGATCTGCTGACCCCAACAGTCTCAACAGACGCACAAATCATCTGTCTGCGTGTACAACCACGGACACGATCCAGGGGTCAGTCGCAAGGACTGGCAGGCTAGGTTTCAGTCGACTTAGCAAAACTCATGTGACAGGAAGCTGTGTGAGTCGGCGTGTGTGGGCCTGGGTGTGCGTGTGCATATTAGTATTGCCTCTATAGCATTAGTTGACAGCAGATTTACAGTGCTGCAGAGGGGTTTTCATAGACCACAGTGATTAACCTGCTTCACCTGAAATCTGCATGTAAAACTGCAGCAGATTATTTTATCATTATTGCTGTTATTGTTACTTATTACTATTACTTAAATTGTGACAGTGAGATTTAAACCCCACAGTGTACATTACCACTTAAGATGAAAAGAAAAGAACAAAACTAAACAGGTGCTGACAGAATGATACCTGACTTTAGAGAGGCTTTGAAAATCAGAGTTCTGATCCAAAACCACTCAGACATCATGTCGCAGATCCAAATGTTGTGACATGTTGTCAGTAACAGACACGTATTTCTGAGCTAACTCACCGTACCACAACTTTTAGGCCTGGATTACACTTGCAGCTAACAACGCGTACGCAATAGCATCATGGTTGACACGTTTATCCTGAGTTCATTTGGCGCTTTGGTCAAGCTCTTCCAAAAGAATTTGTGATGCACACATGAGATGCAACTGGAGGTACTGGTGTAGGTGAGTGCAGCGGTCGACCAGCTACGGTCTTTATATACGACTGCTGGCGGTGGTGTTGGTTGTCTTGAATTACAGCAGCAGCCTGACGCAGTCAGTCACCAAATGTTGCAAAGACAAAAAAATATTGTTGTGAATTTCCCACATAGATGAAACTCCTTTATGCTCTTTAAGCTCCGCAAACAAAAACAAAAGAATAACTTCTCCTGTTTTTGCTTGTTTTAAAGGGTTGTATTTTTGATTTTGCTCTGTATTCTGACCTCAAAGTGAGGCCTCAGGTATTACATGCTGTCCACATAGTATGAAAGCAAGACACGTTCACAATAAAGCTGGTTGTGAATTGTCAAACTGCAAATTTATCCCAATATTTATGAAGCGTTCAGTCAAGCAGCGACATTTTCAATGACCAACACCTCATGCAAGACAATGAATTCAACTATTTTGTGGTTTTCTGGTTCTCTTTGATAAATTTCTCACCCTTTCAAGAGCTAAACCTCTGAGGTTAGCGGCTGTGGCTCCTCCGTGTTCCACTTCAACTTAAAATCTCTTGTGTTCTTTCAACTCATTCGGTAGCTCGTTTCACATCCCACATCTGGAAACCACAGCTTTGTGTAATGAGCGTTCAAAGATAAAATAACAACATACTGCTAGCGTTAGAGAGCTAATTCAGTCCAACAACTCGTGTCCACTGCTTCTCCACCTGACAACTCAAAAAGATGTATAAAGTCAGTATTTCTCATAAAATCCCAATTGGAGAGTATTTCCAAATCCAGTATCAATAACCTGACTTGAAGGTATTTATATATGTAAAAAAACAACTTTGATGTTCTCTAAATCTTTTTTCTTTTCTGTATTATGTACAATAGCTTGAATCAACTGTTTTTTTATTCATTTACCATAAAATGTGACCTGCTCATCATCAGGTCACAACAGACAAATGTAATGTGCTCAAGCTGATGACACATACACAATTATAACGTTTCTTCAATAAACTCTGCCATTAAACATTCACAATGCTGGAGGAAAAAGTAAATGATCCCCGGGGCCTCTTACTTTAATGAAAGCTGATTGGAGTCATTAGTTCAAATACCTGGAGTCTATTCAATGAAATGAGTTTGGAGTTGTGGCTTACAGCTACTTTGATTGATGAAAGACACACAAACATTTAAAGTTTGCTTTTCAAACCAAGGATCTACTGATGTGAACAACTCCTCACACAAAGGAGATCGCAGAAGATTTACGATCAAGAGAAGTTGATCTGCATGAGACTAGAAAAGGGATCAGAGCAGTGAGATATTACGAAAACATGTGCTAGGTGATATAGTTGACGATGTAACTGGTGATACATGAACCAATACTTTATTGCTAAATAGCCTATACAAACCAAAAAAATGAAATATACTCCCTTCCAACAACACTCAATGTAAAGTAGTATCTAAATTTAGTGTCAATAATCGGGCACTTGCGATATTAATATTGAGCATGTTGATACTGTGATACATTTTCAATATACTGCACAGCCCAAAAAGAAAGAGCAGGGTTCGACATTAACGGCTGCCGACTGTTCGAGGCATGTCCACACTCGATTCAGGCAGCAACTTACCTTATAGCGGCTGTCCAATGGGACAAACAACTTTTGTCTATGTATTTTTTCAAATTCATGCCAAATTTTAACAAAATACATCGTTCGTACATGAGTTGTGCTGTTTCCTCTCTTGTGAATGAGAATACAGCTTCTGCCCAGGCTGATGCACGTGTTCGTTTTCACGCCACTTCCAAGGCATCTCCGTGCACGGCAATTTCTGTGCAGTGTTGCAAGGTCTCACGGACATGTAAAACCTGCCCAACTCAGTAAAAAACAGCCCAAAACTCAAATTCTTTAGAGACTTGTGTTAAAACTGGAAACTATTAACATGGCATTAAAATGAAAAAAATAAAATAAAATATATATATATATATATATATATATATATAAGGGCACCGTTACAAGCATCAAAACATCATCCTGGTGGTGAAGTATGGTGGAGGGAGCATCATAGATTGGGCCTGGAGGGAAACTGAATCCCCAAGTTCGCTAATATCCTCCAAAATGATGTCACAGCTGTCAGCTAGTTAAAGTTGTGTAAAGCTTGGGTGATGCAGCAGGACAATGACCCTAAAAATGTAAGTAAATCCACTAAAGAATGATGTCAGAAAATGAAAATCCAGCTTCTGGACTTGCCCAGTCACATCCCAGACCTTAACCCCGCTTACTTTTTGCTCCAGCTCTGTGAATATTTCACAGCACTGAATGCTTGTTTTATCCTTGGTTTCATTCAGTCTGAAGTCTATTGGTGATACAGACACTGAAATGAGCCCTATTGAGGGAAAAGAAGAAGAAGAAGAAGAAAAGGAAGAATGCACCAACAGCTCAGTCGGATCTGGAGGAGCTGATTACCACACATACACGAGCACATCCTCCATGCAGTCTACTCAACATGGGTACTTGAGGAGCCTACACATATTGTAAAACCACAGGCGCACACACACAAAAGGGACTGCATGCTGTGTGCATGATGAACATGAGAAGAAGAAAAAGGAAAAAAATGACTGCTTGGCTGTGATTGAGGACCGCTTTTGAGGCGCCCGTTGGAGCGCACAGGCAAACAAACACACCAAAAAATGGAGTTCTTTCACCTGTGGCAGTCAGAGAACACACCGAAAAGGAAAAAAGAAACATCTGCACTCACCACAGAGCCACTCAGACATGCTCACTGGCTTTTGAAAAATTCTGCGACGACAACACTCAGCAAGATAAAACCCACACAGCTCCAGTTTGTCTAGCAGCATGAGCTCCACTCCACAAATCACCCGGAAAGACACAAACACATATGCAACCTGGCTCTCCGTGGGAGAAAACGTTAGAATCTCCAGAGCTGGAGTCTTACATGCTTCTTTTTCTTTTCTTTTTTTTTTTTTTTGGAAGTGTATTATCTGAGTCTTATTTGCTGTGCTTCAAAAAGCGTTCAATGACAACAGAAAAGCAATTTCAAAAACGAAATACACACATAATGCCATCAGAGGTAAACATACGCAGCATCCATACACACGTTCAAAGGCTGATATCTGCTATGAGCCGTGCTGACAAAAGCCATTTGTCAGCAATGCCAAAACGAATGACTATTGAAAATACATCATAAAATGACACAAAACTGCTTCAAAGAGAAAATGTTTTTCTGCAGTGTTGCAGGCACACACATGCACAAACTGAACAACTGCAGGAGCATCTGAAAAACCACGTTTTACTCATATTTCATTAACCTTCACGACTTCAGCGAGGTAAAACTTTGCCATGTGCAAAACAGCTTCATCCTCTTCACTCTCTTTCATTTGCTACAAGACAGGAGACACTTTGAGAAAAATGAGACTGAATTGTTCCGTTTCTGTTTCATGGAGCTCCAAGGTTTCACATCGCAACTGAGAGACGGCTTTCAAACTCCAGGTGGCCTACCTTCTTCATGCGGCCGCTGCGAGTGCCCGTAAATGCCACGGTGTTTCCTCTGTAATCGTAGGCCGCCACGGAGGTCATGCCGTCATCCTTGTCCACGTAAAGCGGGATGCCTTCGATGGAGGTCGTGCCCCCCAGAGGCTGGTTGAAGTCCTGGCCGCAGAAGTTATCGTCGATCTGCAACGGCTGTGGAAGAGGAGCAGAGAAAACAGTCAATTCTCGAGTGAAGACATCTTGTTTTATCAACGTTTATGCTTAAAGTTATCTTTTATAGAAGTTGCTAGCTAGAAATTAACATGTATGCAAGTGGAAAAAACAAACAAACAAGCAACAAAACAGTTGTTGCTATGGAAGAAGAGTTCATTTAAAATGTGTCACGCAGCTTAAATCCCTGGAACGCCGGGAAATTGTTTGATAAATTACTTCAACACATTAACATTTCAACTCTGAAGGGTGTGCCTATTTTGAAAAGTCTGATACAGCTTTGTGCTACTCACGCCGGGGTACAGCAAAATTAGCAAGTTAAGAAAATGAGTGAAATCAGAAATGGAGCAGGTGAGACACTCTTTCCTGTTCTGAGTCTGTGATGTAACAGCACCCCGAACATCTGAACATCAATCCTCTCTGGATGTTAGTAGTGACTTCAGACAACCAAATACAACTTCAGGGACACATTTAGACAATTAGCGCATAGTCTGCAATATCCAACAATTTACGCTCCCTGAGGGAAGCTACAAGATTCAGTGATTTCTTACTAGAGACCTTCACATCAGACAGAGGTAACCCGAGTAAACACAAAATTCAGTTTTTAAATGATTTCATTTATTAAAAGGGATAAAAGCTTTCCAAGCCATACTGGCCATGTGTGAAAAAGTAATTGCCCCCTAAAGCTAATAACTGGTTGTGCCAGTCTTGGCGGCAACAACTACAATTAAGTGTTTGTGGTAACTGGCAATGAGTCTTTCACATCACTGTGGAGGAACTTTGGCCCACTCTTCTCTGCAGAATTGTTTTAATTCAGCCACACTGGTGGCCTGTTTAAGGTCATGCCACACCATCCCAATTAGATTTACCCTTGACGAGACCACTCCAAAACCTTCATTGTGTTTATTTATTTATTTAATCATTCAAAGGTGGACTACGATCATTGTCCTGCAAAGCCCAGGTGTTATTGAAGGAGACATGGAATCGGAATCTGTTTTTCCCTCGTATTTGTTGAATAACGATAGTCTGCCCACATTCACAAACATACGAAAAGAGACGTGAGACGTTCTTAGCATCTCCGTTTCATTGAAATTCCTCTTTGAAAAATGTTCGTCAGGAATTGGGCCAAATCTGATCAATGGACACAAATGACGTAAAATGTATTTCACTCCACCCTCAGGTTCTGTCCAAACCCGCCCCGGCCCGGCCCCGAGCTCAGGCCAGGTATTTGACCATCATTTCCCGCCACTTTCGTTGGGCTGGGTCAGCTCGATATGCTGACTTGTGCTTTTTTTTTCTTTTTTAATAGTATTTTCATTTTATAAGCTATTGCGTAATGATCACAACATGGGAAATAGAGTTTGAATTCTCTGCCCGAGCCCAAGTTCGGGTCAGGTATCAGGACAGAAGGCCCACAAGCTCGGGTCGGGTCAGGTTTTTTGGGCCCGATCTAAACTCTAAATTCTGTGCGTTGGCCATAGCTGTAGAAAGTTGCTCTGTCCATTTTCTGAAGTCGGCAAAGTCTCCCTTGACTGGCAGCAAAGGCAGCCAATCAGCTTCAAGTGCTTGCATTTCGTAATAGCTGCAAAACCATCTAACAACGCTTTCTGAGAGAGGTTTTTAGGAAACTTCTGAGGCATTACAGTCAAAAGCAAAAATTTTGTTGTCTATATATGACATCACAGAACAAGGATAAATACCCTGTTCAAGCACTCTATTTCACCTTTTAGCTTCAGGTCACAAACTTATGGCCGGACACTCTTTCAGAATTTTTCTGGTATTCTGAAGGTCTTGAGGATCATCAAGGCAAATGTGAGACAGGTTTTTGTGCTGTTTTTGGATTGGTAGAGGTCTTGGAACTCTCCAGTAGATGCCATTTCTGTCTCTTGGACTGTTTAATCACAAACACTGACCTTAACAGAGATCAGTGAGGCCTGCAGAGCTTTAAAAGCTGTTCTGGGTTCTTTTTGACTTCCTGGATGAGTCGTCCATGTCCTCTTGGAATAATTTTGGTCGGAAAGGTTCACCGCTGTTCCATGTCTTATCCATTTGTGGATAATGGTTCTCACTATGATTTGCTTGACTCCCAAACCCTCAATTCTGTGACTGTTTCCAGACTTACAAATGTCAATAACTTTGTTTCTCAACTATTGATGTGTTGCTTTTTCAGACATTTTATCCTTTTTCATGATGTCAGACAGGTTTCATCTAAGTGGTTTCTTGATTCTTCAGGTCTGGCAGTGACCAGTTCTGGTTTGTTGCTTGTAAAACTGATAAACATCTTTGTCTCAAATATTAAAATTAGCTTCCTTTTATAGTGTATGTAATGGGTACATAATGGGACCCATGCCATCTGTAGATATCTCATTTAAAAAATAATTCTAATTTGCACACAATTCGAAATTAATTAAAACACAGCTGTGAGTTCAATATATTTCCTGCCAATACATTCCAAAACTCCAACAAAGTGGAATTTTAAAGGCTCCCTGATTGGTGTGTTTCTACAATAAAGCCTTTGATTATTACACAGTGCATCATCATGTCGAAGAGAGCAATTAAGTATCTCAGCATGGTCGCAACGAATGAGCAGTTGTTTACTAATGTATGAAGTATCGATTTGGTTGTGCTTTGGCAATGTAGTTTCTAACAAGAAATAAGCCAATACAGTGTGTCAGTCAGCCTGAACTGGAACGGGAAAAGGAAAAGGAGGAGGGGATGGGGAGCTCACGAGCAGGACACAGGAAGAGATGAATGGCAGGAAGTAAATTATAGGTTAGATTAGCATATCATAATCAAAGTGTCGTGTATATGCTCATTGCCATGCTGTTATGTTGATATGTCACACCTGATTTATGCAAATGCTGCACATGTGTACGTGACTGTAATAAATAAGTCTTTAAAGGCAAGCAATAATATGAAGATATCAGGAGGTTCGCCCGAGTCCGACACCTATGATGGAGATGGTCGACCACGTCTGCATTATCCCAATCACCTCACACACGTTTAGAAACAACTAGGGAGGAACACAGCTTCAAGGTCACACCATTTGGAAAGGAAAATTGACAATTAGAGTGACATGCACACAAAAGTCGCACATAAGTGTGTTCATAAACATGGCTGTGCAGTTTTACATAGAATTGTTTAGAGAATAGTAGAGCTAAAATCCCAGCAAATGCATGTTTCAGTCTCATTTTAGGATTCAAATGCGCCAGTTCCACCATGAGCATGGCAGTTTCTCCAACTGGTCCACATGTGTTTTGTGGATTTGGAGAAGACATCCAACTGTGTCCTCTTGGTATATTTCAAGACAGTAACATTTAGGGGGGCGCTCCAGCATGGGATACTGGGTCTGTTGCGTTCCAGGTGAGAGTTGGACTCCGCCAGGACTCTCTGTTCAGAATTCTTTCTGTTCAGAATTTTTGTGGAAAGAAATTTTCTGTGCAAAGGGTGGAGGGATGAGAATCAGCAAACCTGAGACCATAAAAGGAGGGAATGGCCTCACCAGGTTGGAGGTTCTGCCTCAGGTGGATGAGTTCAAGTATCTTTGGTGTCTTGTGAGGGAAGAAGGGAGCTGCAGATTGGTGTTGCTTCTACACTAGCGTGGACTAGGCAACCCACTGTGGGTTCTGCAGGGTGACTGGAGGACACCTGCTGGACACGTCCAACCAGAAGGAGGTCCTGAAGCAGACCCAGGTCATGCCGTAGAGATCTTATCTTTCAGTCAGCCAGGGAACATTGAAGTATCCCACCAGCGCAGCTGGGGAACTTAGCTGTGGAGACGTGTCCATGAACATCGACCACAGCAACACCTCATAGTAAAAGACAACATTCCCAACACTTGGTGGAGCAATGCCAACAGGTCTACCATTGCAGAACACCAAGATGCTGAAAGTAAAATTCAATCGATACTAACTAATATAGTCACAAATACGACTTACAGAATCAGTTCAGCAACATTGCACACAACACTTGACTCCTGTTTGAGACTGAGACTGTGCAGGGTACCGACAAGCTTCCGCAGCAGTCCACAACTGATGGGACTGGAGACGTGGGCCATGTTGTGCATAAAAATGCTGTTACAATTATACTGAAGCTCAGAGTGTTTGTTGGGATCTTCTTCCAAAGCTCCAGAACCAATAAGATGGTATTTGAGCCAACCTGACCTTCTACATACATAATGGAGACCAAGGTCATCAGACATCCTGGGCCACATCATCACCATGGTTACAGCTAAAGGGCTGGTTATTCGTTTGTTTGTTTGTGTTTTTCTTGTTAAATTACAATTTTTTTTTAGAAATTGTAAAATTTCTAATTTTGCAACCAAAAAACAAAGGTACAATCACAACTCTCACAAAATCTTGACTTTTTAACTGAGATTTTGACATAAAATTACAAGTTGCAATATTGTAAACTTTGTAGAATTTCAACTTTTGTCCTAAAATTGCGACAAAAATCACAGATTTTAACAGAAACTAGAAACTTTCTGATGTAAAATCTTTTGCTAAATTGTGACTTATTGACATAAAGCAGCTGCTCTCTTCCACTTTCGGACGTCAGGACAGAATCGAGTCGTAGTTGCATTGAAATCTCGTCTTTTCACGCTCTCGTGGGCCAGATGAAAGTATAAGTAAAATTAAGTGGCGGGCGTATTTGAGTTTGACACATGGCAGACACACAAGGGTGTGCAGCATCTCTACTGATGATCCAGTATGTTTTAAGGTCGGACAAAAGTTTACTCATTTGACAACAAAGTGTCCAAACGCTTTGTAACATTTAAACTCCAACAAAATGCATGGGCTTATATGAATAAAGAAGCCGACAGTATGGACGCGCTGTTCAGCGTGAACAGATTTAGACTGATTGGATTTAGACGGGCACTGTATGTGCAAAGAAAACAAAACAAACTGTGAAATCTTTTTATAGGAAAGTACACACATGCAACAACATATGCATTCCTGACCAGGTCATGAACTGACCACCTTTACCACTGCCAGTCCCCCCACACCTCCCCCGACAAAGCTCCC
>JBAMYA010104583.1:0-20006 GCA_037176975.1 Arrhamphus sclerolepis | reverse complement strand
AGAAACCCAGAGCTTGACCCCCGAGCACATGGCAACGCCATCAGTGGCAAGAAAAAACTCCCTCATGGGAAGAAACTCCTCTGTATTAAAGAAATATGCCACAGTGGAGAAGCATATGCTTTGTGGAATGAAACCCAAGAGAAATCGTGTGCGTTTAAGAGATCTGATCACAATTTGCCACTCAAGACACAAATGGAGACGCATGTTAATGCCAGGTGTGAACAGGTTTGCTTGGAGCTGTCCACGAGTGACTTAATCAATCAGGATGGACTTTAAAAGCAGGTGTAAACAGGATGTTAAAAGCCTCTACATATTCATGGAACGCAGATGGGGCAATATAGCAGTAATAATTCAAGAATGTGAGGGGGGCCAGATCCAACCAGGAAAACTCAAACTCTCTAGGACCATGCATGCTTCCAGAAAACAAATATCCACTTCATGTAACGACACATATGTACGAGGGGCAATCGTGCTTCAGCACGATTAAGTTTGTAGTGATTTGAGTGTGGGCCAGCGAGGAAATGGGAGGCGAGTCGGCACAGTACAGTAGTGCAAAGCTTTTCCACCACAAATAAATCCTTTGGAAGGTTGCTAAATATGAAGAAGTGGTTTAATTTTTGATAAGATGCTACAAAAGTGTTCACTGCTAGAAAATGACACTAGAATTTAAGATCAATGCTTAATAATTTGTGACAGAAGAACCCATTTGACAAGAAAGCTTAAAAAAATTTGTGATATAAGGGTTGGAAAAAAAAGGTGACAAAATCCCCACAGACTTTCACAAATTGACCTTCTCATATTGTGTAACTGTCACAGACACTGAAAAGGTCTCCCATGACTACATGGAGCATTAACACTCCTCTGATTTTAACACTTCCTGTGCTTATGGTTTCATATAGCTTCTCTCGTTTGACTCCAAACATGGAGTCTGGTGGGAATGTGGGGGATTCAAACCATCAAGTGTGCACCAGGGGATATTATCTACCGAGAACTGGCACAAGTACGGGTCATGCGTACTATATATGGTATATTTTAAACAGTTTGTAAAAAGGACAAGACTCCTGTGCTGAAACTATCAGCACAGAGACCGCATGAAGATTGGGAAGATACCTAACAATAGCAAAATTTCTTTTGTGTGTGTGTGTGTGTGTGTGAATCATTTAAGCTTTTCCATCCAGGCAAAATTTTCCTTCCAGGTCAGTAAGTGGGAAAACCAAGCGTGCCTTCAGTTTGAGTGCATTTCCTTAATAAATCACTACAAGTACATACTGCACTCAAAATCCCATCTGGGTCGATGTTGTGAAAATTTTTGTCTTTTTTTTTTTCTCCAACATTAATGAGCAGGGAATAAACGATTTAGGTGGTGCAGAGAGCGTATCTATTCCTGGTACATTCCTGGAAGATTGCATTTGTGTGTTCAAATTCATCATTGATGCAATAAAAAAAATCTTTCCAAGATAACATATTCATGAAGCGAGAACATTTGTTTTGTTTTGTTTTGTTTTTCTCTGGACCGCCGTGGTCTTTCATCGGCTTAAAAATGCTAAGAAGATTTCATCTTTATTGCAAGTTTGCACGCTGTCCGTCAAGTCACCCATGAGCACCACCTCAAACGTAACACCCCTGGAGCTCCCAGCTCTACCGCGTTGGACTGTGTTCTAGAGCAGAAAATAACCGTATCCTGACACACATGACTACTCAAAGCAGGGTAGAAATAAATAAAATGGTCATTCCCTCCTGCTACAGTTGCAACTATAAACCTCTTTCATTGATCTCTGGTTTATTAGTCCCATTTCAACTAGATTTCAGGGCTAAATAAGTAGATAAACACATAAATATATGGAGAATATAGAGCCAATCCTCTATAATTAAAAAACAAAAAAACAACTTATTGCATTTTAAATTACATTTCTTTTCTTGGTTTCCTAAAGCTCACGTGGATGTAAAAGTTTCATCAAACAATCTGATTAAAAACGGTGCAGATTCATACAAGGTATAGGAAGTTTATTTTTATATGAAAACCGTTTCTTCACATAAAAATCACTTTCAACGCGGCATTCAAAAGTAAAATGGACAACACCATTTTTACTTATTCAAAAGCATATTTATTTATAAAAAAATCTTAAAAGCTTTTGAGGTCCAACTGAGGCTGCTGACCATGTAAATGAAAAAAGACGCGTGTTCAAGAAAATCATAATTTTAAAATTTCCTTTCACGTTAAATAAGAAGAGGCTCATCGCATGAAACAAAAACTAACTACCCTGCTTCTGTAACGCAATTAATGACAAATAAAAAGCCAATCTGATTTTTCAAACAACATTTAGTGTGTGGTAATAAAATGTAAGGTGAGAAATCTCATATTCAGTGAGTACTTTAATCAGATGCCTCATTTTCATTTTCAGACCGACGTCTGTGAGGAAACATGAAACGAAAAAGACCAAAAGTTGAAAAGACTGAATGTTGTCGCTTCAACAGATTTACGAAGCCGTAAGTGCTGCGTATCTCATGTCTAAAGAAAAAGTGCATGTATGAAAGTGCTTGAGGATTTATTGCCGAATGAAAAATGAATACATGTACACGTCTTATTCAGTGAACCAAAACTGTGAGATTGAAAGTAATACTCAGGGGATAAACTGTCTTTTCAGCTGAAGCAGGCAGAGCTCCACGTTGTAAAACTAAGAAATGAGTATTTTGTTTGAACACAAACCTGCGTGCAACACAAACACCATTAGCTGTAAGATAAACCAATGAAAACCCCAATGGCTGAACATGTAGTGTCATGAAGTAATGACTGGAAAAACCGTGTTACTTCATGTGTCATCATTCTGAATTACGCTGCATGCAGTCCAATTTTCTTTTCTTTTTTTTCCTTTTAGCAAAGTTCAAGTACGTGGTCCACATGATCTAGACGAATGCTTGTGGCTGAATATCGACAATATAACCCTTGTTTTAACTGCACACGCTGTACTTCCGTAACTTCTGACATAAGACCAAGCAAAACAGTCTGTTCATTATTTATCTATAAATGGTTTAAGGAGAAAGGTTTCTTCAATGTGCATTTTAAAAAAGGTGCTGTTTTTTTTTTTTTCCTTCTCTTTTATTTGTAAAGTTCTCCTGATAACAGAGACACTGTCAAGATTTACAAGTCTGAAAGCCAGGATCTGACCTCCTGTCCTGCTGAGGCTCGAACGGCCGAGACATTACCATAACTATGACACCAGATGACCATTTCTCATCCGTCTCCCCACTGCAGCAGTCACAGCGGCTCTTCAAACACAATGCTCTGATTTTAAATGAACTCAGACATCATAAAGTCTTGCACTACCCCCTCCAGGATGCGCTCTGGGAATCCTCTTTGACTTTGACCATCTTTCACATTTGCAATTCATCATTTCTCTTTCTCAGCTTCACAAAACAGCACCAGCGCTGCTTTGTCATTCCAACGACGCAGACACAAGCTTGTATTGTTTGCGTCTGGCAGTTACTGGAGGGCCATACAATGGTTTGCTGATTCTACTTGTAGATGAAGTTTTGCTCTACACAGGAGCGCTACAGGTACAAACCGGTGGAAACCCCGCCCTGAATACTCTGAATGCAAAAGCAGACACCAATGGAAACCAATGCAAATAGCAAACCAAAGTGAACTGTAAAGCTATGATATGATTCTCAGCAACTCTGGTTCCACTGACCTACACACAAGCGCTGCATGACAAAAAAGTTATTTAGCACCTCTTTTGGAAAAATGGGAGGTTTTCTCTGAAGGGCCATGATTTACTCTTATCTGCTAAGTACAGTGTTATAAAGACACACCAAAAAAACACACAGCATTAAAAGCAACACTTTACCTTACTATGTTCAAGCAAGATGGTTTTTTTTTTTCCTCATGAAGTAACCAGAAAAAAAAATCCCATAAATCAATCAGGGGAGGAATTTCAAGATCCACTTGAGGGGATTACTGATACTCCTGCAAGTCCACAGCAGAATGACTACAACATGCAAGGAAGAGTTGAACTGAGAGAGGAAAGGAGGGGGGAGTGACTGCTCTTAACCCCCCACACCCACTCTCCAGCTGACTCTTTCACACTCTTTTCCTCCCTCCCTTTCTGCCTGCTCCTTTATTCTATAATTCCACCCCCCTGAACTACAAACCTATTGACAGCAGGAATGTGTCCCCTCCCTCCACTGTAATTGCCCCTCCAGTCCCCCCTTAGATCTAAGATGCATGATATCGACACTAAATGTTCCAGCCTTTTAATTGTAGAAAAACTGATAACAACAACAACAACTAAAAGTCGGATTCAGGCCTGCAACTCTCAGTTTGGGTCAGAGGAGAAGGACTTGATATGACGCCCAGGACTACATGAGAGGGGGACAGCGTGTGCTGTGGTTGGAGCTCGAGTGTTGTGTGGCTATCGCATCGGCAGTGACAGCGGTGCCGGATTCATTTTGAGATAATGGAACTGCAGAGGACACAAGGGAGAGTTAAAGGGCAGGACGTAAGAGAGGGCACAGCAGCGTCTGTTCAGCTGCAGCCAGCATCATGTGCTCTAGAAACAGCTTTGTGTGCACAGCGAACAGTGAAATAAACCCTGAGCAAAAATGAGAGCAAAGACATGCTAACAGCCAGAGAGAGCCCTGGGCTTGGTCTGTCTGAGAGAGAACCAGATGAAATCATCATTTTACCAGATTTAAACTTTGTAATAAACACCAGTAAAGCAAAGGGCATTTATCATAGTCAAATAGGCTTCCTCAAAATAATGGTGTTATTTCAAATGAGCTTGCTTTACCTTTGAGAAATTATTAGTATCACAAGATACAAATAAATACGAATTTATTTATGCTTCTGTGACTCACGGGCAAATCCTTAAAGTGACTCCTTCTGTACTGTCAAAGAAAATCTAAAAGTTTTACAGCTGTGAGTCCCAGTTGCAAGAGTTGAGATATCCTGATAAGTGCATCTCTGCGCCTCCTCAGGGGTGAAAAAAAGTGCAATAAACGCATCTATCGCTGAAATGTGGGCTAATGCTGACTCCACGTCTGCCGTCACCACAGGCATCTCAGAAATGTAGATTGCTTGCACGCAGCTCTGCTAAACAAAAAACAAAACTGCTTTCTCATTACTGGCACAATCCTATTAAGCTCAGGGGCAATCCGCACTCTGTTCAGGAGCTGATTGAGTTGGACGTCCAATAAATGGACGACCTTGTTGATACCGCTGGAGGAATTTGGCAGGTGAGGCTACAGTCACAGCTACACAGCAACACCTTGGACTGCTGATGGTGTCCAGGTGTCACAGCCTACCACAGTCACTGCCAATCACCATCAGCCCCAGAGAGCCCAAACAACAAAAAAAAAAGCTAAATAAAAACATGTTCAGAAGGGTATTTTAAAAACAGAGCTAACTCAGATGAATTGAGGAGCATCTGAATTCTATTCCAACACTTTCCTATTTGAATTAAGCCACTTACATCCTCTTTAACTTTACATATTTCCTACCTTCTGCTGCTTAATTAGCTGATGCTTCCACAGAGCTGACGCAGCACAGCCATTATTAGGTGATGAGCTCTGCTTTGTCTTCAGCAAAGACATTTAAACAGAGATTTGTTGCTTCACACTGAGTTCTGAATGTGACTTGCAGAGAAATGAGTTTTCTTGAACCCCATTTTGGGTTACTAGATGGAGATCAGTCACATAAATTCCCGCTTCTTTGTTCTGTGGAGTCTGTTGACAACGCAAGATGTGGCTAAAGTCAACAGGGTTCAGGCCTTTCTCAAGGCAGAGGAGTCTAGTGTGTCTAACTGGCTAAATCACAGCTTAGATAAAGGCCAGTTAATAATTGGCTGCACAATCTTTTATTATAGCTATTGTGCATGGACCACAGGGTGGTATATTACTCAAAACGATTAATCTGAGATGTTGAATTCATCGTGCATGTCTCTTCCTGACAGGGATTAGTATTTTTAATATAAAGACAGACAAAGTGTACTATAACAAAAATGAGCAAGGGAACAAATGCAGTACAATAAAACTAATAATGTCTGTTGGCAATAATTCCAAACTACAAAGCCAATAGGCTTTCTTGTCTGAAACGGATTAATCTCTTAATTAGCATACACGGGACAAGTATTAGCCTCAGCTTAACATCAAGATGTAGAATCAACAGCGTTTGCCAGTGAATTTTATTCCCAGAACCATCTCGAACAAAGAGGCTGGTCCATAAATGCAAAGCTGAAGTCGGTTTTTCACTTAAAGGAGGCGTCTGCTCAATGTGACATTTGGTTCAGCAGCCAAACACTCAGAGGAACAGTCATCTCCACATGGTTTCCAGTGTTTTTAGTTTTTGCAGAACATCTCTTCAAATCATAATAATCCCATCCACACCAGTGGCTCGGAGAAAGGGGATGAGCTATTGTTCTGAAGAGCAGCGTGTGCGACTGATATGTAAAGAGAAAAATTTGAGAGGTACACAAGACATGAAAGCAGTAACCCCAGCCTGGCTAGAGATCATTAGCAGAGGATCTAGTGGTCTCCAGCAGAGAGTTGCCTCTCAAGAGTCGACATCAAAGAAGGCGGTATAGAGAGGAAAATGTTTCAGTGTGCAAAAAAAAGAAAAAGAAAAGTAGGATTTATTCATCAAGACCAAACCTATACAGTATAGGTGGATCTTCAGTACGAGAGGCCCTGAAAGACGCTATCAGCATATTAAAGAGAAGAGGTCAGCACTTAGCAAGGCGCTCAGCTGGGTTACATATAAGCTGAGCTCGTTATGCAGAGCATCCTCAAGAATTTGAAGTATAAAATCTAACGCTTTATTTATTTTTTTTTTAAAAAGGCCTTGTTTCAAATTGTAAATTGTTGAAGTGTCATGTTGTGCAAAACTAGAAATCTTTCAAAACAATGATGCACAAGTTAGCTTCCTGCTTTTCTCTTCTGTGTTACTACGCACAACTCCATTATTTGCCAAGTCTATATGTGACATTTACATAAATGAAAACAGTCAAGCGTCAACAATGTTGTAAACAATGACATCAGGATAGAATAGCAAGCACTTCTGATTTTATTCTTCTTGGTATCAGGCCAGAAGTCTGCATTTCATAATGTTGCAATGACGTGCAACTAAAGCTGTTTCTGATGACATTCTCAGCCATACACGGAAGTTTATATGAGGTTATATGTTACATGAGGTAGCAGTTGTTAAGGGTGCAAATAAGATCCCACTGGGGTAGTGGGGAGACTGACTGCTGCGGATCCTCTACGCTAGCCTCCACCACGGGACTTCGACCAGGTGGTGGAGAGGTGTCATTGTTGTGGACCTTCCCCCATTAGGGTAACCTTCCTGGAGAAATGCTAATTGTACTCCTGCTAACATTGTCTGCTAATCACCCGCTGCCCCCCCATTGAGTCGTATAGACGCAGGGTGGGCCGATTGTGGTTCTTATTTAGCATTGGTTTTATTGCATATGGTTCTGGCAACTGATTTAATGTTGGGATAGTTAATATATTGTAACTTGGATTTTTCTAGATATTCTGGCTTTATATGGTCTTTTTTTTCTTTTCTTTTTTTGATTCATCACCTGTATTTACGAGTCTACTTTTTTGCTCTATGTACTGCACTTTGTAACGGGCTAGTGCAATATCTGTAGCTCACTGGTTTCTGCTGAGCACAACCATCCCACTGCTCACCCAAGAAGTATGTTTTGTTGCAGTTCCACAACTGACCACTAGGTGTTGGCTCAAAAACAGAGCAAGATCCTCAGACTCCCATGTTAAAAGAGCCAAGTTTGCACCAGAATTAAACATATAGCCTTGTACAAAAGTCTTTTTTTTTTCCAATTCTGTGGTTACATATTACATCCGTGAAAACTCTACACTGCTCCTTTTGGTTTTAAGGTTTGAAGTTGTGGTTTGCATGTAAAACAGTTATGAACACCATGAATTACAGATTTTCTGCAGGCAGACCTTTTTAAATGTCATAAGTTTGAGAAAAAGAATCTTCTTGACATCTTTAAACTTGCTTCAATTTGTCTGGCTGGTATAAGATATAGATAAAGATATAAAATGTGCATAACTAGCATGAAAGAGTTCAAATAAAAAATAAAAATAAAAAATCCTGTGTCAAGACTAGTTGCTTAACATGACTCAGAGTTATAATAGTTTATGCAATGAACATCTGATGAACTTTTTTTCATTCCAGCCACATTTAGAACCGTTTAACCTTGAGGTCAAAACATCTTATGACTTGCACATCAAATAAATGCACTGTGAGAAGCCCGGAAGATAACTAATTTCTTTTATATGCTACTTCAGGCTATTCCAAAGGAATCTAAAAGGGCCCAGAGACGTTCTGGTTTGATTGATGGTGTGGTGAAGTTAGCCCAACAGTCTCCCCAAAGTGACTCATAGCCTCAGCAGTTTTGTGCACTTAGTATCTATTATTCATCCCAAAACCACGAGACCTGATCAACCACGTGAAGCCGATGACTGTCCCCATGTGCATTTTTGACAGCTTCCTTATGTTCTTGCACACAGTTCAAAAATAGGTGGAACAGAGTTTTAATGAGATTGTTGAATGCTCTTTTGTCTCATGTCTCTCAGAACCTCATGACCCTTTTTAAAAGCAAGAACAAGAACACCACTCAATGTTGTTTACCAGCATATTAACACACAAATACAAATACATTGGTACTTTACTTTGAACTACCCACTGTAAAGTGACCAGGAGCTTTACAGAAATCTATTTTCCATGGCGATACGAACCCAAAAGAGGCATTGATGCTTGAGTCAATGCTCGAGCTTGGGCGCTTCTTTGATTCTAAAGGTGTAGGAGAGCATTTTTAATCACATCTTCTCCACCATCAAGTCAAAGTTGAGCATACTGAGGTCCAGCCAGGCCAGTTGGTTTCCCGTTGTGATCTCCAGTACTTAACAGAAGCAGTCCAGGCCGCCTTGTCCCATCTTTTCTGTGCAACCAAGCAGAGCTGAATGGGGCTGGAGGCAGTGTTGAGATAGAAGAACGGTTTTACAGTTCAGCATTCCCTCCTGTTTTTTTTATTTTATGGTTATTAATATAGGCTTTGGTTTGAAAGATAATTTAGGTTTGCAATAATTCATATGAAAGGCTGTGTCTTCATTATACTTGGAAATAAAGCCAATAATGATACAAAATGCTTCTGCAGTAATGTAAGCTTTAACTTCAAGCGTAAAAGTCCTCTGTTTGGCGTCGGTTCTGGCTTTCTGAAGTTAGTGGAAGACGGCGACCAGCGTTTCCTCACACAGGGACTGCATCTCAGTCACACTTGTGTGCAGCGCTGCTGGCGGCGTAACAAATTTTGGCAAGCCATCAATCAGATTATGCTGACTGTCAGCAGATCCTGAATTCATCAAATATGGACTCAACAGCGAAACAGGTGGCAACTTTCAATCCTCTAAAAACAAAAAAACAAAAAAAACAAACGTGATAAATTAGAAA
This sequence comes from Arrhamphus sclerolepis, assembly GCA_037176975.1. Lineage (NCBI taxonomy): Eukaryota > Metazoa > Chordata > Actinopteri > Beloniformes > Hemiramphidae > Arrhamphus > Arrhamphus sclerolepis. Next base: position 10,537 of record JBAMYA010104583.1, on the reverse strand, counting down.
GTTTGTTTAGACAGTTCTATGTTCACAAGCATAAAGACCAGAACAGAACAATACTACACCCTCTGGTGCGTACAATGAGGCTGATTGTCTAGAAAAATGTGATTCCTTCTTTCAGCTCTCCAAAGATGGCGGAGGACCAGAGGATAGAGCAGCACATCAATGGCTTTCACTAATGGAGATGGATGTCCTGTCAGCAAGAACAAGGGAAGGTTGAGCCCTTGTCTGAAATGCGATACAGCATGGACGTAAACAGAGGTAGAATAGAAAACGTGTCTGTCCTTAATCAATTAACTTGAAATTCCTGTGCCTGACATAATACAATTGTCTGATAAACATGTAAAAAAAAAAATCAATAGATTACTCCACACCCTGCATATGGATGCAACATGAAGTCTGTGTTGCTCTGAAAAAAGGAACCTGTTGCTTTAGGCAGGAAGACAGTAGGTCTTTTTTAGAAGACAAAACTGGCAAACAGACAGTAAAAAGCTGCATTTAACACTAAGAGATTCAAGTGGAAAACATACACAATATGGCTGCGTCATTTCATAATTTATCTGCAAAAGGGAGCACGTTATAATTCAAAAGTGAATATTTTAGAGATACAAACTGCCATTATGTTGTCAAACATATTTCATATTTAAATATTTATCATAAATGACAGATCGAATAATTTTTCACCTACTTGAGCACATAAGAAATACTGAGGGACTAAAATAACGCATAGGCCAGGAGCTGATTCATGTGTTTAAACACCAATTTAGCCTTATCCTACAGCTTTTCCTCTTCGATGCATGGATTAGTCTGGCTCCTTTGGATTCAGTACCAGCGGACACAGAAGAAACTGCCTCTGGACATCACTGGATAGTTGCATTACCAGGCATATGACGTAGGCAGAGCTTCAAAATGAGTATCAACAACAAACATCTACAATGGTGCGTAGTGATCCTGCTGATGGACTATTTTTGATTTTGGACTTGCTGATCCAAGGTGTTATGTGAATGAGAAGAGTATCAGACCCATCCATCCATCCATCATCTATACCCACTATTTCCTGTACAGGGTCACGGGGGTCTGCTGGAGCCTATCCCAGCTCACTTTGGGCGAAAGGCAGGGGTCCACCCTGGACAGGTCGCCAGTCCATCGCAGAGTATCAGACCCATTTCACAAAAGAGAATTTTTGCAAATTGAATAGATACAGCGGCCAGGCTAACACCTACCTGTGCGGTGCATTTAAAGGGACACTGTGTAAGATTTTCTCCCATCTAGTGGTGAGGTCGTATACTGCAACCATTCTTTATTCCGCTCGTTTCCCCAAGACTCATTTCTGTCTACGGTAGTCAAGAAATCTCATTGATCCAGGAAAACAAGAAGTTGTAGACTAACAGCTTCTAGCAGTTAATGAGGTTAGGTTTGTGAAATAGTTGTTTTCATTTAGTAATTTAGACTGAAAAATGTCATATATGTCCACAGAACCTTTACAGAACAACATAGAATGTTGTCTTTTTTAAATATTAGATCAATTACTTCAATGCTAATATCAGCCAGAAACAACTGAAAATGAAGAAAAGCTAACCTAGCGATATAGCTACTGATCCACTATATTATACTTTTAGCACGGGTAGAGGCTCACAGAGCTCTGGAGGCGGCGGGTTCACCGAGGTTGGGCGGTGAGAGATATTAGCGCAGGTACCCGCCAAGAACCCCCCGCAGACCCACATCGCAACTGCACTCCAAAACCTCACCGAGGGCCGCCCACCACTGCCAGAGACCACTACCCAGAGTGCAACGCGGTCACTTGAGAGTTCACTGGCAGCTGCGACGGAGATGGCGTCCCCCTCCAACCCAACCGGGGTCGCCAAGGAGGGAGGAAAAAGAGGGAGAGTGCTGGGAAGCGGAAGGGGTGCTGAGCCCAAGTGCCACAACCGGGCGTCCCGACCAATCTGCGCTAATCAAAACAAAACAGCAAGTGCTTCTTCTAATACTTTGTAGCTTTGATGGGGAAATGTTCTTTCTAGAGTCTGGTATCCATTTTAGAAGAATCTGCTAGTGAAAGAAGAAGAAGACCGAAGGTGGGGGCAGTGTATTGGTCGGAGCTGGGTGAGAGTTTGTAGCGAACGACCAGTAACGCTAGTGCTAACGCAAAACACGAAGCTGCATTTTTGTTCCCTGTCGTGGACCGTAGTTTTTAGATGGCGGCGCAACATGGCGATCACCACTGAACACGCGAACGCAATGTGTTTAGAAATGGCAAATTCAAGACCTACCCAAACACTGTGATTAGTTGATGGAAGTAATTACTAATTAATAAGGCGATACTTTTGAATGAAACGGTCTGTTTTTGTTAATAGACTTATAAATGTCTATTTAACTTTATTGTTAAAGGGACACTGTAATATTACACAGTGTCCCTTTAACAATAAAGAAGTTTTTGTTTTGTTTTTTTGTTTGTTTTTTTATGTTAAAGCCTGGCACATGGAAAAGTAACAGATAATACAAAGCCAAGCCAAAGTCAAATTGCAGACACACAGCTGCTTTGTTGTGTGTCCAGTTTGGAAGACATATAATTGGTTGCTTACTGGTATGACAAAGGCAACATTGAGGGATGAACCAAACCAAGTTTCATGTTTACAGTATCTACTGAATCTGTTATTGTATTAGAAAACATGAAATTAAATTTTTTTTTTTCTATGCAGGTCTAGACGTTGCACTGCTTAAGGGATTTTTGCACCTACCTGTGGTGCATTATAACATCTGGTATGACAAGTAACCACGATAACGAGAAAGTTGTTTACATGTGGGGGAAGTTGGAGCGTCCCAAAGCCTAAAAGAATGTCAAAAAAAACAACTCCAAACCAAGATGAGCTAAATGCTATGCTGCAAATGTTGGACAGGAACCAAACAGAGAGAAAACAGGAGGAAGTTTAAGCTATATTTTTCGGGAGTACAGGATCAGGAAGGTCGGGACGAGCTTGAGGATGAGACATATATGCACCGGGATGATGCAACATAAATCAAGGTAGTGCTACAAAAGTTTCAATTCAAAGCACTCAACAATCCAGCAGCTGGCAGTAAATTTGTATTCAAATAAACCGTTAGCATTACGCACAAGGCTGTGTATGCTGCTTGAGCAAAGCACTAGAATGTCTTCAGTGTTTACTTTTCAAATGAAAGAAAAGTCATGTGCAAGTGGGATGAAAATGAATATTTCACAAAGAGCTCTTATGAGGGTTAAATTATGCACATGTCAAGAAAACAACTTTGTTTTGTTGTACATCTCTGTACATGCACGAGGAACAAAGTCAGCTATTGTACCAAAAAAGCCAACAGATTTCCATATGGAAGCACGGGCATCATTTCCATGAGCAGATAGTCATTCTGACATTTGGGATCTTTGGGAAGCAGATTTAACCATCATGTATGCAACCAAAAAACGCGTTAGGATGACAGCGTAAAGGAGGACAGACAAAGAGAGTGCCAGGTATCTGTGCAGGCATGTCCCACAGATAGCTTCAGATTACCAGTAAGACACTGAGGGGATTTCACTGGAATTCCTGCTCCCATTCCCCCACAACAGCCAACGCATTCAGGCTAACATCATTCAGTCAAGCATACAGTAGTGAAAAACAAAACCGGGCATCTTTCAATTCTACGGATGACCAACAGGACATGACAACAATAATAAAAAGAAAAGGGAAAAAGAAATCCGGTCCTTGTCTGATTTTAAAAGAAATAAACTGATCAAAGAAGTATACAACAAGCACATGAATCTGTGTCCTTAAAAATTGAACCTGGACATTGCTTAAACAGCTGTAGCAAGTTTTGGATAATGGAGGAAATCCATGAGGCTGATCTAATTAACTAGTTTTCAGCATTTGCTTGCCATTCACTGTTATCAGATCTTCATCTCAGACTCAACATTTGACAAACACAATTTCTTGCCACTGTATTCTTATAATAAACGACAATTAAGAACATTTATATGTATGCAATAATTTAAAAAATAAATAAATCTAGGAAAAAAATGTTTAGGCCAAACTGTTCCACACATCATTGTAGGGTACAGACCAACATGCAAAGCCCAGGTGTAAATGGATGTCTAATAGTACCAGGGCAGCGATGCATCTTTCCAGGCATGAGATTTAACTGCATGTCCACTGACAGACTGACTCTTCCTCCCCACCGATGCACCATCAGGTCTTAACCTGACGCAGATCTGCCTTCTCTTCCAGCTTAGGATATTTATTACAGCTGAGGTGGAGGGTAGGGGGGAGCCACTTTCAGGTGTAGACTGTGGCAGTGACGCTGCAATAATCGCAACAGCATAAGGTCACTGGAGTAAAGCAGAAGCTCAAATGAGTCATCCCCTTTAATTGAGTCACCTGTTTAGTAAAAGCAGCGTGACATATAACAACAACACTACAACAAAAAGAGCGACGCAATAGGCAGATTAAATATTTGTTTAAAAATAAATAAATAAATAAAATCAACCACGCCTCCAAGGTACTGAGGCTGACATGCTGCCTGTTCTCCGAGTCTTGGAACATGTTTCGGTGATGCTGTGTTCATGCATCTGTGACATGCGTGTGTTAACCCTCATGTCTCCCATCATTCGGACACAAAACAAACGAAGGGAAACCTGGATAAATGGATGTCAAATGAAAATATGCCCATGTTTGTCTGGGCTTGTCCATTAAGCCGCATCGTCGGCTCCAGTGCGCCAGCGTGTCACCTCCACTAAACTTGTATGATTGAGTGACGCGCTCATGCGTGCGCACGGCGCTAGGACCCTGCAGACGCATGATCGTTGATGAAGCTAGTTATTTTCCTTCATGCTCCCCGGTCCCGTCACATACGTACCCCATTTCACCTCCACGGGGATGCGGCTCCTCCTGTCCGGGTACTGAAATATCCATTTTTATTTAATTTTTATTTTTTTTTTTTATTTTGCACACACCAGTTTTCCTTCCTTCTGTGTCTCAGGATCCAGCCGCTTCTCCAAGGTCTGTCGGTCTGCGGACCACGCGCGTCGTTTCCACACCGTTGAGAGGGGCGGAGCCCGCGGCCCTTGGAGACGGCGTGCGAGTGGATCACGAGAACGCCACTTACTTATTCTCAGATCCAATCAGATGCGGCAATCGAACACGAGCAGCGGTGTGCATCAGTTTGGATTGACAAAAATGTAAGAAATAGTGAAATGCATACTGAAAGGCTTGCTTTTGAAAACCCATCTCATTATTCCAAAGCTTATAGGTGCAGTGTCACAACATCCCATCCACTGAATAAACACTGAATTCCATTTACAACTCCACCCCCCCATAAAAAAAAAATATATAAAAAAATAAAAAAATAAAATCATAATGCAACGATTCACGTATACGCAAGCCCATATTTTATTCCCAGCAGAAGAAAAACAACACATCACATGTTGAAACTAAGAGATTTCACCATTTTATGGAAAATATTTGCCCATTTTGACTAGCAACTATTTACATGTCTATTTTTTTTTCCATTGTAAAATTGCAAAAACTTTGAAGACACCACCATCTATAATATCATCAAAAGATTCAGAGAATCAGGAGGAGTGTCTGTACGCAAGGGACAAGGATGAAGGTCAAAACCTGAATGTGTGTGCTGCATTAAAAACAGGCATGATTCTCCACTCAACATCACTGTATGGCAGGAACACTCCCAGAAATCACTGTCTGTGAACACAGTTTACCATGAAATCCACAAATGCAAGTTAAAGAAGCCATATGTGAACATGATGCAGAGGCGCTGCTGTCGTCTCTGGACCAAAGCTCATCTAAAATGGTGTGAGGGAAAGGGAAAACTATTATGAGGTCAGATGACTTAACATTTGAAATTCTTTTCAGAACGACACTGTGTCCTGCAGGGTAAAGAGGGGAGGCACCTTGTCATCAGCACAGTTCAAAAGCTTTAGCTATGGTGCATTACCACCTGTGGTGTGTGCAGCTTACACATCTGGAAAGGCACAATCAATGCTGATGAGCATATAGAGGTTATAGAGCCACATGCTCCCATCCAGGTAATATGTCTTTCAGGGAAAGCCTTGCATATTTCAGCAAGACAATGCTAAACCACATACTCCATCACAACAAAATGGCTTCACAGGAGAAAAGTCCAGGTGCTGGACTGGTCTGCCTGGAGTCCAGACCTTTCACCAATAGAAAACATTTGATGTATCATAACATTAAAAGAAATTCCTGCAACGAAGGCACAGGACTGTTGAGCAGCTACAATCCTGCATCAGGCAAGAATGGGACAATATTTTTCTGTTAAAACTCCAGCAACTGGTCTCCTCACTTCCCAGATGGTTGTTAAAAGAAGAGGAGATGGTTTCAATAATTTTGAAATGTGCTACTGCCATTGAAGTCAAAATAAGTTAACATTTCCCATAAAATGGTAGAATGTCTCAGTTTTAACATCTGATATGTTCTTTATGCTCTATAAGGAAAACAATACGGGTTTAATTGTGTTTGTACATTTTCAGACAACAAAAATATATGCAGTACCAAGTGTATGAACTTGTTAATGTGCTCTGTACCATTTTGGAGTATAATTACACTGCAAAGTCCTTCGTTAAAGTAGCAAATCTCCAGAGAAAAGGTTAAATATGAGGCAGGTCATATTTGTGTGTCATCATCAAATGAAGTTTAGTTTCCTATTTACATATGTTTTCAAAAACATTTCATTGACGACAAAAAAAAAAAAAAAGATTTGTTCATTTCATCAGCAAAGTCAAAGCGTAGCCTCCAAAATAGTGAGATCCCAGCACCTGTGTTTCTGTTTTCAACACAGACACCCTGAGATGGTCTGCAGGACCCAGACCAAAACCAGAATAAGAATGCAGACCAGAAGGGAGGATCAACCCTGTGCCGTTAAAGGACATGACAGTTTGACCCACATGATCAGCTGCTACCAGCGTTGATGGATGGATTTCCTGAAAAATGCTGTTATCAGCAGCTACTCTGCTTCCTTGAATCCAGGGGTATGCTGAATTTGACCTTTTTGCAGCAGTTTACTGCACGTCCAAGCTGAGTAACATGTTACCTAAAAAGTTGAATTTTAGAGTTTACTTCTATCACGAGATGGTAAGGAGTGTAAACAATTGTTAGGAAACTCTCCTCCTTTTGCATCTATTGACAGTAATTTGTGTGACACGAGTAGTTGGCTTGTACAGAACAGTCTATGGCAGCAGCAAACACACAAATTGTTGTATAAAATAGTCCTTTTTATTCACATATTGTTCACATCTCGTGTAAAGTTGTTTGAAACTAAATTTTTAAGCCTTAAAATGGTAATATATTCTGGCACAGGCAGATCGCATCCTGTTTGAACAATAATTCTATTTTGTTGCAAACACACATTCTATTGTACCTCAAAACCACTTTGATTCACATTGTTTTGGTCCCTAACCAGTGTTTACACTCCTTATGGTGTAATAATAGATTTAGGATCATTTAATAACTCCAGAATGTTCCTTTAAACTAAATTTTGTAACCTTGGTTGGTGAGTAAAGAGTCTTGACTCAAGCTTTGTTCCTTAGTGCTGGAAGTGCCTCAGTACATTTGACATAAGTGGAACATGTGTGCTTTTTAAAATAAGGTAGGATGATTGCTTGAAAATATTTTTAAGCAGGCATTTAAAAAAAAAAAAAAGAGGAAAAAAACAAAACAAAAACACACGGAAATGTAAATCCTACAATAAAAATGACGTTGTGTCACCATGAAACAGAGACCAGAATGAGTAACACAAACCCTCTCTGCTGTCTCACTGGTTCATCTGGACGTGATCTCCACCGAGAGCTCACTAGTAAATCTCTTTGCCTGAAACGTGACTGATTCGAACATTTTTGCATTTTAAACACAAAGCATCTGTTTTCGAACGACAACGTCTGGTAGACATTTTACTGCAACTTTAAATACTCTGTATTTTATGAAAAGTATTCCACAGTGGGTCCCTAAACTCAGGCTATTTTGAAACAGCACAGTGAAAGTGTTTATCAAACCTGCTCAGTTTGATAGAAATTTCTGAAATGAGTCATTAGTAAACACAAACAAACCACTTGAACAAATGGCAGCTACTCTTTTTAATAATCACTGCACATGATCCCACAAGGTGTGACCTGGATGTACAACAGAGAAAAAGGGTCGATTCTACCCTCTACTGGCAGGACGTGGAATCTTATTTACATGGAATCCAGTTTTCTGGCTAAGAGTGAGATATTAATGTAGTACTAAAAGCAAAAATACCAAAAAGGTTATGATAGATTCTTTTGTTTTTTCTTCAACAGACAAAAACTCTGAAAAGGGAATAAGTCCAAAAAGTACTCACTCGTCCTTTGTGGGTATCTGGAACTAACAGGATAACAGATTCAATCAAAAACATCGCAACTATAAATATACAAAGAGATAAACATCTACAAGCACGTACACAATGTACAGCAAAAGGTTTGCCCCCCCCCCTCTGGTGAACAAACAGAAGCATGAACCACATTCAGAACAGTGTTTTGTTTTTCAGTGTTGAACGCAGAAAAGGTTTGGTGGTGTAACCGGTCTGAACAGGACATAAAGCACCACAGCTTGCTCACAACAGTCATTGTTGAACCAGATATTATTTTTAATTACTTGTCACAGTGGTTCAGCAGCCCTCCCTACAAGTCCATCCATCTACATCGTCTACCACCTCCCTCTTTGGAAAGGGGGGCATGCAAAACCTGGTCGACCATCTTGGAAATGCCTGTCCTCCATGTCACTCATGCTCTCGGGTCCCGGTGGATATCGCTGGAAAGGAGGACCGCGAGGAGGGAAAGGCATTTGCATTCTGAATCTGTCAGATGGAAACATTGGTCCTCCTGCCATCATCTGCGGTGGCATGTGCTGCATGTTTGGAGAGGAGAGGAAGGGAGGTGTGTGAGGACTCAGCATGCCCTGGGGAGGCTGCAGAGGTGGCATACCCGGTCTGGGGGGTCCCTGCATCACGGCAGGGTTTGAAAGATTCATAACTGGTGCTGTTGGGGACCCCAACTGGTTGCCGGTGCCAGTATCAGGGGAAAAGTTTTGGTCTCCTAAAGAATTTTCAATGGAGTCTTCTGGAAGCTGAATACTTCCAGCTGTAAAAGAGGATATGACAATGTTTTTAGTGATTAGTAATAAAGAATCAAAAAAAAGAAAAGAAAAAAATCTTCAAAGAAGCAGCATGAAACCTAAAACCCCACAACACTGACATAAATGTTGTCATATTAAAACTGAGTCCAGGCATTACTGTCCATCAATATGACCTCTGCCAATATCATCAACAATCAATCCTTTATAACTTACCGGCAGGCATATTTGCTGGGTCAAACTTTGTGGGCATGAAAGGAGCTCCTCCTGGAGGCATGGATGTTGGGGAAAACATAATGGGACTAGGGAAAGCTGGTGGACTTCCAATGGGCTCTGTCTGTTGAAGAGTTTGTACCTGGAAGATAAATGAACAGAAAACATCTTTCTTAAGTTAACTGTCAAAACTGCATGAATATGCTCTGATTCCAAAGCGCGATATAGCTTCATCTGAAGGAGAAAACTTTATTTTTTTGAGCACTACTACACTGTTACTTCAAGTTGGTGGACTTCCACAAGAGGCAACTATTGTCATGCACTGCTGAAATATGACTTAAAACAAATGCATCTGCAATCAGATGAAAAGACATAAAATCATTAAAAAGACATAAATCCACTGGGATGGACTGAGACGTCTGCAGGTGTCATTAATTACACACAAAAACAATCACAGAATCAGTCCAATCAGCACATTTTGCTCTCAGGTGTGATTAGATTACACATATTCAAACTGGTATCAAGGATCTCTATGGCAGTGGAGGGCAAGTTCAGGATCTACTCTAGTAGAACTCAGAATCACTTGTTTTAGGATCGCAACAGTCTGCATTGAGCAAAATAAGGTTGTTTGTGCTTTTCTTACAGCAACTATAAGGCAAGGAAAGTTTATTTCTAGAGCACAATTCATTCACAGGGTAATTCAAAGTGCTTTACATCTACGTAAAATCACAAGAGGCAAATAAAATCATTAAATAATCAATAATTAATTAAATTAAAAATGAAGAGTGCAGCATAAAAGTATAATTTAAAATTTAAAAATAAAGTAGAAGAAAAAGGGGAAAAGATGAAAACAGCAGATAAAACTATTTTGGTTTTGGACCTAAAATTCAGGCTTAAAATAACTTTATTCCAATGCAGCTGAGAACAGGTGGGTCTTTAACCTGGATTTAAATAGACTGTTTCAGCCGATCTGAGACTTTCTGGGAGTTTGTTCCAGATATGCGGAGCATAGAAGCTGAACGCAGCTTCTCCATGTCTGGTTCTGATTCTGGGAACTGATAAAAGTCCAGATCCAGATGATCTGAGGGGTCTGGTAGGTTCATACAGTGTCAGTAGATCACGTATGTATTTTGGTCCTAAACCATTCAGAGCTTTATAGACCAGCATCAGAACTTTAAAGTCTATCCTCTGATGGACAG
>JBAMYA010104572.1:0-20007 GCA_037176975.1 Arrhamphus sclerolepis | reverse complement strand
AGCTCAGAGAAGAGTTCAGGACCACAACTCTGCCTCCTGGTCTGGACTCTGGATTGTCAGAGTTCAGGACCATCAATCAATGTAACTGTCAGACAGATTTCATTGTTTCATGTGTCACAAAAATACAAAAAAAAAAAAAAAAAAAAGGATTTGACTTCATATAGTATTTTAAAAATATTCAGTAATCACAAAGCATAAGAAATTTAAAAGGGATTACTTTTATAAGAAATTTGAAGCATACCATGTTAGATCATTTCAATTGTCATTTAAAATCCTTGAGATGATGACATTTTATTTTCAAAGTGTATGGTTACATGGTTATGGTTTTATTTTGAAACTGAACTGTGGGATTGTGGCTCAGAAATGGGACTTGATATGGAAGCAGGAGGTGATGCATAGTTGGAGAAATTAACACTGTGTTCAAGAGCCACACAGTGCTTATATTTAATTTGTTCATTATTTTTTATTGTTTACAATATGATTGGAGCATATGCAATATCACTTTGTATGTTTATTTTACATTGTGATAGCATAAGCTTCAGTGGACTCATACGGACTCATAGTTTTCACGGTGTCATATGGTTTTGTAACATCATTGGGGGAGGAGGAGAAATAAAGATTAAAATCTAGACATCGGTATGAATCGTGGCCTTTATGTTGAACTGGTGCAGCTACAATAAACTGTGACAAATTACTGGATCAAAAAGCTGCTCCATCCAAAGTGGATGAATGTCGTCTCTCTTAATCAGACCAGGTCAGAACCAGAACCTGTGCCAATTCTTTAGTTTTTTTCACCACTTCTGTGGTCTCTTTTTGTAATGAACAAACTTGCCATATCTGATGTCTCCTTGGAACAGCCACATGAACGCCTCAGACCAGCCAACTCTGCTTAAAACTCCCAGTGTCTGCTTGCATAGAAATATGCTGACTTGCTCAGGATAAGTTAAAGTTTGATTGACACTAGCTGGCTGCTACTTTCTCACTTTGCATTTGATTAGCAGGAGAGATTACATGAAAATGCTTCACACCAGAAAGTTTCAGAGGTCTCTCTCTACTGCCCCCTGTTGTCTAATGATGCCCAACTATAGGCTCTGATGCTCAGAAGAATCCAGTCTGTCAGAAAAGACCAGCAGAGATCCTGAACAGAGCTGGTGCAGCAGCTGGAGCGAGCGGCTTAGAGGCCACGACTGCGGTGGCTGATCAACACTTCAGCAAGAGCATGATTTATTCATATCAGTCAGACAGAAGGCCAAGTCTTTGGAAATGACAAGAGCATCATTCATGATATTTGTGGTGCCACCAAGCTGACTGCTGGGTAAACTCATCACACGTACACGGTTATCTTGTTTGCAGCTCCTGCAGGTACCAAGAGCCAAGCTACCTTTTTTTTCAATGTTGGGTTATTCAGATAAATAAATAACATTTCTCTCCCTTTAGTAATATTCCCTAATAGATCCTTCTAAAACTATTTTTATACTTTATATACTGTACAAGTAAGAACCTTTCTTGCTGTAAGACATATTTAATCCACTTTAGCTTAATTAACACTGACCACCATGATAAGGTTTGGTGCACATTTTTACTTTCATTACAACATCAACAAAAACAACACAGTTCCAGAAATATTTGATCGAGGTAGATGATTTTTAACCTTTTTACACCACAGTGATTTAAACTAGAATAAACAAAATGTGATCAAAGAGTAGATTTTCTGCATGGATTTAAGGGAGTACAACCCCAATTCCAATGAAGTTGGGACATTGTGTAAAACATAAATAAAAACAGAATACAATGATTTGCAAATCCTTTTCAATTCAACTGGATACACAACAAAAACAGGATATTTAATATTCAAACTGATAAACTTTATTGTTTCTTTTGCAAATATTCACTAATTTTGAATTAGATTCTTGCAACACGTTCCTAAAAAGCTGGACAGGAGCGTGTTTATCTCTGTGTTCCATTAACTTTCCTTTTAACACTCAATCAGTGTTTGGGAACTGAGGACACTGATTGTTGAAGCTTTGTGGGTGGAATGCTTTCTTCTTGCTTGATGTACAACTTCAGTTGCTAAACAGTCTGGAGTCTCCATTGTTGTATTTTGTGCTTCATAAGGCTTCACACATTTTCAATGGACGACAGGTCTGCTGGAACACGTGCAGAATGTGTCTTGGCATTGTCTTGCTGAAATAAGCAGGGACGTCCCTGAAAAAGACGTTGCATGAATGGCAGCAAATGTTGCTCCAAAACCTGGATGGACCTTTCAGCATCAATGGAGTCTTCACAGATGTGCTAGTTAGCCATGACATGGACACCAACACACCCCCATACCATCACCATTACAAAATAGCACAGATCTGTTGTTCACAATAACACCAAAGCATCTCAGCAAAGACAGAGAGGTCTTTAAGTCAAAAACCCAAAGCATGATATCCATCATAGAAACCTCTCCAAGCAAGTAATGAAATTCTATCTAATCTAATCTAAATGACCCAAAACCTCAGCAGGCCTTGCAATCTTTACACCTATTTATAAAAGGGTGATGTATTACCCTCCCACTGTCTATGAGCCCCAAAATCAGCTGGGGTCCCTGTTAACTCACAGAAACTCAGAACACGAAATAAATATTTCTGCAAACCTATATTTTGTTTGATTCCAAATAAATCAAGCTACACATTCAATTCAATTCAATTTATTTATATAGTGCCTATTTAGAACAAGTCATCTCTAGGTGCTTTGGAAACCCAGAGCATGAACCACGAGCACATGGCAACACCATCAGTGGCAAGAAAAAAAAAAACCCTTGGGAAGAAACCTGACCCTCCTGCTGAAGACCAGCTGGGTAAGGAGACAATGAGGAGATTAGGACAGTGGGAATGAAGGACAGAGGGAAGGTCTATTCATTTATGGCTGATGTGACATGGGTAAAGGTCAATGTGAACCCAAATTGCCCCCAAAGGGCTGTTGCACAGCCAGCAGAAGTCAATACATTTAAAACATGACACAGGACAAGAACAAGAAATTATTTAGAGCTATTTTGGAAGCCAGTGGAGGCATCTGAGACCAGATGGGAGCAGCTTGTACTCCCCACACAAGGGATGGTTATGATCAGCCAAGACTGACTGGGCTTTCTTGGTGGCTCTAAGTCTGAATAGCAGGAGAGATCCTGAAGATTTGTGGCAGAAATTTTACTGCATAGTTTGATAATGTGCGACAGCCTCTTCTTGTTTTTAAGAGTAAGTGACCGAAACCAGCTGATAAAAGCAAAAGTTAAAATGGACTCAATAAAACAAGAATAAAACATTCTCATAAAAAAACTTAACATTAAAACCTCATTAAAGCTTAAAGTCAAAGTTGTTAAAGTTTACGATAAAAATACATGTGCTGGTGCGCCTTACTACAAACATGGCTTCCCTACTAAAATTACGAACATTAAAAAAAATGGTTATAAAACAAGTTAATCTCATTAGCAAGTTCAGAGTCAGACATGCCATTAAAGGAAATGGGACACCTCTTCGACTGCATCCCCATTATGGACTTCATACTCTCCCATGCAGGACGTGAGTTTCCAGTGCTAAGCAGAGTTTCAACTTTATATCTGTGTTTAAGTTCCTGCTTAACTTGCTTTTGCAGTTCCCTGCTGCGAGCAAAATCCCCCTTGTTGAAACTGGTGTTTCTCCGATTTATAATATTTTGACAGATTTAGACACTCACGGTTTATTATTGGGGAAAAACAATTAATTTCTTGGGGACTATCAAATGTTGACAGAAATTAATGTGTGCAGTCACAGTCTCAGTGAGTTCATCCAAGTCAGTGCAAACATCTTTGAAGAGATCCCAGTCTGTGAAAATATAACAATCCTGTAGTAGGCACTCCATAGTTTTTTGACCAGACAGGAACCAAGTGTTGCTCAGGCTTAGTTTCCTTCAGGACAGATTTGTAGGTCAGTGGTCAACATATCTCTCTTGCTGTGCAGCGAAGACAAAAGGCACTGATTTGGCATTGAAAATAAGGACGACATGGGGAAGAATGTCAACGTGTTAAACCCCACAAGAAATTCCAGGTTATGTTCAAGTCATTTCGACAAGGAAAATATCACCACAGGTGATCCTCTGTACTTTTCCTGGAAAACAGGAGGAACCTACCAGTGTAGGGAAGGCGTGAAAGGCAAAGCCCTGGATGAGTGTAAATGCTGCTCCTTTACATGTCATGTTCTTGGTACTTGGGTACCCTCTATTAAATATTACTGACTCAATGCGTACTGAGGATTTAAAAACATCAGTGCAGAGAACACAAAAATGTTGAACAAAAAAAAAATGCATTGAAGATAGGTTCAGACAGCCGAACACAGTCTGGAAGACAAACTTTGTACATCCTTGGCATGGAATAGGCTACAGTTGTTAGCTAATGGTGTGCATTCATGTTCTGGAGGCACGAGTCTGGAAGAAGCATGATAAAGATGGATGGTATAGACTGAGCAATTTTCTGTATACTTTAGAAATCCATCTAAATCAAATTTCTTCATTCACGATGAGGAAAGTATTCATTATTTGAGTGTTGGGCAAAATGTACCTGGATGTTTGGGTTCAATAGCAACCCGTACAATTGCCGAGGCTTCAAAGTTGAGTGGTGTGAAAGGTGGGCAGGCCAAGGAGACTGACAGAGTTGCTGACTTCAAGACGCACTCCTCCAACCCTCCTATACCTGAAAGACAACACGAGAGTGTCATAAATGGAGCTGCACTTGGACTCTGGTCAATATTGGGAAAGTTAAAAAAGAAATGAAAAAAATAGAATAGATGCAACCATACATGGTGACTGATAAGAAATAATATTGCAAAGAACACTGTTTTGTGGCAAAACTGTATAATTCTACACATTTATTAATTTGACAATTTTCTTGCACCACATTTTCAACATATTACAGGATCTAAGAAGACATACAGGATTGTTACTGTTTTGAAGGTAAAAATAAGTTTTCTAGACTGTGCACCTGTATTTTGTTTTTGGCCATTTGTTTCTTTCTTTCTTTGAACAGCACATTATAGCTCGTTGGTTACCTAACTTGCAAAGTGTTCATTTTCAATCCTATTAATCCCTGTCATTACCAAATAAAATCTTAACATCTTCAACTCTGCTACCTCCAGCTCTGCTACCAGTGCCACTGGCTGTTCTTGCTGTCACTCTTTTCTGTTCCTTCCACTCTACTTGCACCCTCTTCTTCACCTCTTTTCCACAATCTCTATTGCTCTTAATAGTTGAACCCAAGTATTTGAACTTCTTCTCAATCTTCACCTCGACTTGTTACCCACAATGGTAACAGAAATAACTTGAAAATGACAAAAATAGTAATAAATAACAATTTACTGTTTTTGAATTTTCGGTTCAACAGAATTATAAAAAACAAACTAATGAAATTGGCCAGGACAAAAATATTTTTTTTCTGTTTTTGGTGGTGGGGCCACCAGGTTGACATTCAGTAACATACATTTTTCTATTTTTTAATAGCAAAGTAATAAGAACCCCCCCCCCTCTTTTCCCCCTCCAATCATTGTTTATCGTAAAATTTAGTATTTTCAAGGTATTGAAGTATGCCAAATTTTATCAAAATTCCCAAAGCTTATTCAGTAGTGAGAGTCGAATTCTCTGCAGATGAGACAATTTCACTATTTCCTCCATCCATAATTGAACAGGCAGAGGCTCTGCCTTTTCCTAAAACAACAAAATACATTTTTTACTATATTGAGAGTCTGGTTTTAATGCTATAGCCAGCATATCTGATAGAATTTGGAATAAATTTGTTGGAGAGAGTTTAGAACAGTTAAAATAGCTATGCTAAAATACTAAAAACAAATCACTACTATGCTCAAAAGCCCCACAATGCATTGAAATAAGAGATGAATTAGCTTTATTATTTAAAAAGAAAAAACTATAAAGATAATCTTTGGCCCCTTAAATACTTAGCTACGCCCCTGCAGCTGCAAGTCTGTGTGATGAACCTCCTGCTGTGTGGATGAGATGATGCGGGCAGCAGTGGAGAGACTGAGCTGGCAAGCTGTCGGTTAAATAAGTTTCGACATGTGATATTTTCAGTTATTTTCAAGATCAAGTCAAGTTAAATTAATCAACCTGGAACCAATCGCCAAAGGTGATTGTTCAGTATGTCCGATAATCGCTAGTCAAACCGTCTCTTATGTCTGAATTATTGGAGCTTATCCCCTTTTAGTAAACAAGAGAGCATGAAGCATTTGTATCTCAAATAGATACGACAGACACTGAAGAGGCAGACGGTGAAGATGAGGAAGAAGATGACAGAGAGTCAGAGGATCAACTCTCAGTTTCAGCTGAACCAAGTTGTATGTTTTTGTGATCCATTTAAAACGCCAGTGTAGTAACAGAAGATGATCCTCTATAAAATAAGGTGGTTTAAGAAGAATTCTCTGTTTTAAGGTTAGCTGTGTTCAGCTTTACAATTCATCCGATTTTATCACTAACCGCAATTAACCACATCCTGTGGTAGGGAGCTGCGTTTGGCCATTTTATTTGTCATTATATTTTTTTCATGATTTTTCTTGCTGAGACCATGTCGAGCCTCAAGGTGAGTAAAAGAGTCAAAACTCCTGTTCACATGTAGATTTCCGACTATACTAATGCCCAGTCCTTTCCATTTTGTAAAGAAGAAATCTAAGGTGGATGGGGTAACTGAGGGATTCCCAGAAACTGGTATACATGTAGATAACTGTTCAATTCAAAAATGAGATCTGTCTCTAAGTGCTGTGAATTACACAATTATTATTATATGATGATTTATCTATATGAATTGGCAATAGGACTAGAGCACCAATCTCATAAGTAGTACAGTCCCTTCTTTCTATTTTAATCCAGGTGGGATGTGTGCAAGAGTGTATGAGTATATAGCACAAGCAAAGTAAAAATATAGAAAATCAGGAAGGGCCATGCCTCCTTTCACTTTAGACGTACAAAGGTGTGCTTTACCTACTCTATGAGCTTTATAATCCCACAGTAATGGGATAATAATTGAATCAAGTTTTTTTGAAGAAGGTTTTGGGTATGAAAATTGGAATGTTTTGAAAAAAATACAAAATCTGAGGCAGAAAAAGCATTTTCACTGCATTGACCCTTCCTATCAGAGATATGGCAAGAGATCTTCAGAACTGAATACTATTTTGTAACTTATCTAATAAGATGGGGAAGTTAGCTTTATGAAGCAATTGATAATCCATATTTACTTTTATCAGGGTTTCTGCAGGTTTCACCAAATTAAATTTAAGATTTTTCAAGACCTTTCTAAGACTATTACGAATGAAATTTAAGATCTATATGATAATACCGTTTCCAGTTAATGGCTTTCCTGCATACTAAGCAGTAAGGTTCAAATATCTGTGAGCAACTGGCCTAAACCAAGCACTAAACTCAGATTTTTCAAGTGTCACTAAACTTGCATTTCTCAACAGCTAAAAACCAAATCCAGTTTACATCTGTGGTACAATCTGAGAGAGACAAATGCCAATAACTGAAAGCTGATTGACTGTTGTATGTTGGCCTCAGTTGTTGTGCTAATACAGTCAATTACTTTGGACTAACAAAAGAAAGAAAAGAAAGCACACTACCACAGAAACAAACAAACAAACAGAAAAAGTGATGTAGGAGCATTGAAATCAGCATTATAGAGGTAGCATTTCATGGACATTGGAAAATTAAGACCTGTTCATAATTATTTAAGACCTGCACAGTGAATTTAAGAGATTTTAAGGTCTAAAATTCAGATTTTAAAGACTTTTTAAGACCCACAGACCATGTTTTATTGACAAATATGTGAATTCCTCATAGGCAATTTTAAAAGGAAAGTTTTGCAGCATTGAAGGGTCAGAAAGTTTTATAGACATTATTTGGTTTTTGTTCCAGTTAATCCTATATCCTGAATTTTTTCCAAAATGATTAACTGTCTCTAAAATGGCTGGGACGGTGATCTCAGGTTTAGTTATATACATTGAAATATCATCTGCATATAGTGAAGAAAGTGTATTGACTGTATCATGGGTCTTGTATCTATAAATAGAGAGATTAGAACAAATAGCTTGACCAAGAGGCTCAACGTCCAGGGGAAAGAGCAGTAGAGATAAAGAACAACCTTGTCTTGTGCTCCGTCTAAATGAAATGGACTTGAACATTTTGTTTGTTATCATGCTAGCGCAAGGCCCACGGTAGAGTATTTTAACCATTTTATGAATTGGCCACCAAAGTCATACTTTTAAGGTTGTAAAGAAGTGAAGCCATTCAATTTGATCAAAAGTGTCCTCTGCCTTGAGCAAAAGGATGATCAAATCATTTAATCTATCATTCTGATACAGTGGACATAACTTAGTGTAGAGAGTTTATGATGTCAAGGTCTTTTACTGAGTGCTAAATCTTTCTACAGAGCACAAGTTTCTTGTGTTTATATTAACTTATAACCTAGTCCAGCTAGTGACTGCTGTGAATAGGACAGCTGACAAGGAAAAGTCCATGTGACAGCTTGGAAAGACAGCTGGCAGGAGGGAAAATACCCCAAAGGTGCTGGTAGGGACTAGCAGCCCATGGCAGCAGTGGTGAGGCTTAGTAGCCTTGCTACAACCAAAGTTAGCTACAAGTTCATAAGAGAAAATATCCCAAGAGTCAGCGAGAGCAGGGGTGGAAGATGACTCACAGGCAGATATCACAGCAACAGACACTGGAATGGACACGATGACACGTGGGATGTGTGACTCAGTGAAGTACAGAGGCACGGCCGTATCCTCTAGGGTTAGAACTAGACAGAACAGGGCTCAGGGTAAGAGGAAAGAAGCTGTAGAGGTAAAAATCAATATAAAAGAGGATAAGATGGTTCAGGTTTGTCCATGTGGCTGGCAGTAAGTAACATCAATTAAAGGTCTTAGAAAGCATCAGGGGAAGATGAAGTGTTCAGCAGACAGGACAGTATAGCTGCATTGATCAGTACTTCTGAAGAAGTCAGTCAGTCAGATGAAGTACAGCGACACGTAGAAAACCACAGCTCGCAGGATGTCAATAATACTGTCACTGAGGGGGAGGAGGTAGTAGGAAGGGATGCAGAAACATGGAGCAAAAAGCTGGAGGTAGATGGCCTCGGGCTAATGAGGCAAAAGAGTGGCAGGTAATTAATAGTGATTTGTGGAGTGTCCTCGTTAGGCTAAGAGGAAATGCAATAGAAAGATTAGAGAAGATGGGAGACAATTTATTCATATGGTGTAGAGAAGTTTGGAGTGCAGGTCAGAAAGAGGTGAGAGGATGCAGTCAGGTCAGTCTAGAAGGCAAAGGGAAATAGAAAGGTTGGTTAAGGAAAGGAGGCAGTTGAGAAAGCAGTGGAAAAGGCTACAGATGAGGAGAGGGAAGGAATTGATATTTTGCAAGAGGAACTGAGAGGAAGGCTAAGGAGTCTTAGAAGAGCAGAACATCTTAGGAAAAAGAGGAAGAGGAAAGAACAGGTCAGGATGGCTTTATATGGGGACCCATTCAAATTTGTTAAAGGGTTTTTTAGCCAGGAAAAAGGAGGACAGCTTAAGGTGACAAAGATAGAGGTTGAAGAATATTTAAGGGCAACCTATTCAGACTTAGAGAAGACTAGTACAATTGGTCTTCCGCTTGGTATGCCTCCAGTAGGACAGATAGTTCATGAGATGGATATCAGATCACCTAAGTGGAAGGAAATTCAGGAAATAGTCAGGCGTGCGAAGGCTTCTTCAGCCCCAGGGCCAAATGGAGTCTCCTACCAGGTTTATAAAAGCAGGCTGATATTCTTAAGTTTTTGTGGAAACAGTTAAGGATAGTGTGGGAGAAACAAGTTATCCCAAGAGCGTGGTGTAGAGCAGGAGGTGTTCTTAAGGAGAAAGGGAAGATGTTCTTCAGTGTTGTTGCTCAGAGATTATTTTTTTGATTTACTATTGTTAATCCCTTCTCCGCATTTGACCCATCTGGGCTGCTGGACCCAGAGCGGTGAGCAGGTGGGGGTTTTGAGTGCCTTGCTCAGCACTTGTTCAGGCACCCCCCCGCCCACATCATTGGTACGGAATTAGTGAGGTACTTAGATAGAAATGCTTTAATAGATACAGTGCAGAAGGCAGGGATACCAGGTTTTTCAGGGTGTTTGGAGCAAACCAGTATGATCTGGAAGCAGATTCAGGCAGCTGAGGTTGAGAAAAGGAACCTTAATGTGATCTTTTTAGATTTAGCAAATGCTTTTGGTTCTGTGTCTCATAGCCTCATATGGAGGGCATTTGATTATTTCAGAGTACCTGGAATAGTTGTAAATTTGATGAGAGCATATTTCCAGGGCATTAGGTTATGTATAAATATGGCAGGTTTCACAACAGACTGGGAGAGGCTAGAAATAGGTAGGTAGGGAGGGAGGTATCATGGCAGGATGCACAATTTCTCCATTCGCCTTTACAACGGCAATGGAAATAATTATTAGAGCTTCTAAGTGCGTTGTACGTGGGGAGAGAAGCAGACTGGGATGCAGCTCCCACCAGTTAGGGCTCACATGGATGACCTGACATAAGCAAAATTGGAGACATGGCTAGTAACCTGTTGTATTGCAAATCAAATGAAATAGAAAATGAGTTTGAAAAATACCATACAAAATTATACTCTCAACCTCCAGCAGCAGATAAGGAAACAATCGGACAATTTCTTAATGCGCTTGACCTACCTACTATTCGGGAAGCTCAAAATAAACTAATCATGTCACAAATTACAGATAAAGAAATTGAAGCTGCAATAGGTAAACAAAAACAAACAAATCACTGGGCAGTGTTGGTTTTCAGTCTGAATTCTATAAAGTTTTTAGGGAGGAACTCAGACCTTTACTCCGGACATGTTTTATCTGGCCTCTCAGTCATGGAGGGAGTCAATTATTACACTGCTACCCAAAGAGGGCAGGGATAAGGAACAATGTAAAAATTACAGAACCATATGAATGTGGGCTACAAATTAATTAAAATAAAATAATTAATATTTTACAGATAATCAATTATCTGTAAAAGATTAGAGACCTTTTTACCTAATTTGATTGATGTTGATCAAACCGATTTCATTCGAGGACGCCAAACTCAAGACAATATAAAGAGAGCACTCCACATTATTGACAAAGTTCAAAACACAGGATTTAGGGCGGTGTTAGTGCAGGGCAGTGTTAGTGACCAAGAAAAAGCATTTGACAGTGTAAACTGGACGTTCCTGTATGCACAAATCTTATCTTAACATGCTTGTCTGTCCTTTTCGTTCTGATCTCCTGAGACAGCTCTCTCCTTGGTGGACCACCATGACACCAGACAGCAAAATGATGTATTTTCACCTTTAAATAATCAGACTGACTGATTGCAGGATTGAAGACACCTGTCATGCTGATTACTGGACACACCTGAGTTTAACACGTCACTACGGACAAGTTATATTAAAGTTTTTTTCTCGGCGTACCATCATTTTAGTCCAGGCCAATTTCATTAGTTTGTTTTAAAAATGATTCTGTTGAACCAAAATTCAAAACCAATGTCTGATTTTAATTAGTTTATTTTCAGTAAATTGTTACTTATTACTACTTTTGTCAGTATCAAATTATTTCTTTCTTTAATGGGAGGATACCAACTATTTTGTCCATGTGTGTAACTGTGAGATAGAGAAAAAAACATATTTACCTAGAACATTCCCTGCAGGGACTTCTTCCAGTTCTTCTAGTTCTCTACCCATTAGCAGATAAAGCCTTTCAATGGAGCAGTAGGAAACATGAGGAACATCAGACACACAGTCTGATCCAACGTTTCCCTGAGCCAACTAGCATAAATGAAAGAAATAAGCATGAGGAACAAAGAGGATAGAAAAAGTTACAAAATGTCCTATGCTCTCTCTATAATGAACAGAAAAACGAATGTCCTTCTTAAGCATACCTTGATCACTCTGTGCTCAGCTAACCTTTAAACATTATATTACAGCAGCTTTTATCAAACAGAATGCCTCATCTTAAATACCTCAATGGAGGCCAGAAGACAGTGCAGGGCTGAGCTGCAACATCATTAAACAAGATGGAACTGATTAAAAGTAAAAAACAATTTATTGTATGAGGTAAACAAACAAAAACAACTATAATTAGGTTTTGGCAGCAGGTAGCAGTTAGCTAAGTTAAGCTCACATGGTCAATAACCCAAACAAAAGAAACAAAACTGTTGGGACGTTAATGATAAACTATTATAATGTAATCTTTATTTTATGATGAACATAATTCTATCTAATTTCTATCTATAATATAATTCTATTAAAACAAGAATGTTGATTCTTTTCAGAGGGGATACCTTAACAACTCCACCCTAATTAATATCTGTTTTAATTTGTATAATATATGATTTGTACGTCATCAGGAACTATTCGTATGGTGTACATGAAACCAGGCTTGCTGGAAGAAAAACTGCCTGGAGGGGAAGTGATGTCACACTTTTATTTTTAAAATGCCAGTGGTACTATGCTGCATGGCAGTACAATTGAGTATTATTGACTTTACAGTAAATATAGGTGTTCCCAAATTAATGTAGCAGTTTCAATTAAATTGCAAGTTTACCAAATCCAGGCCTTGAGCAGGATCATACTTTGGCCCCAGCACAAACATCCTTTGACCTTTCTTAACAACGCCACTGTAGACCCGGGCAAATGCAATAAAGATATCCCTTTGTTCCTCTTCCTTCTCTGGTTTTGAGCCATGTTGTGTTATATCCTCCATCTTACCTGACAAGAAAGAAATAAGATACAATCCCAATTAACAACTTTACTTCTATATTCTTCAGAATTGAATGTCTTCTTTTTTTTCTTTTAGCAACCATATGATGACATATTCCTAAACCTGAATATTCAATGAATTGAGATAATAAAAATGTCTTGTATGGGGGTTTCAAGATGGTGGTGTGAACGTAAGAGGAGGTGAGTGATCTGAACAATACTCAAATACTCTGATCTCGCTGAAAATGTCACTGATTTACACGCAGTTTGGTGTCATACAAACATTATTATGGTGGTTATAATTCTGGATGGTTGAACCTGTTGAAAGAGCAGCTTTCTTTTATAAAACATAATCTTGTAAGGCTCGCTAGACTAAGTTACTTTCGCAAGTTATCAAGGCTGAGACTAGCTAGGTTTTTTCTGAAACCGATTTCGGAACAAACTTGTGTTTTGTCCACATTACAACCTTAGTGATGTTTGTTGTAGTTATTGGCAGTGGTGAGTTTCCCAAAACCATAGATGCAAATCAAAGCAATGCAATTTCCCATTTTCTAACAAGTTACTATCAGTTCAACAATGTCTGTCTTTTTTTTTTTTTTTTTTACAGTCCCACTAATTGTCACATTTCGAAGGATGCGAAATTTGTCCTCTTGGATTTGATCCATCCCCAGAGGGAGCGGTGGGGCGGCAGCGGTGCAGTGAGTGTAACCAGCAATTTCACGTTAGTTGGAGAGGCATGACTGCGCTTCCATTTCAATAAAACCTAACTTAAATCGCACATGATTTCTAATGGGATTGCTTTGTTACAACATCTTGCATTATGATCTCTACAGGAAATTGCTGACAAAATGCCAGACTTTTGTGCAGCGTACAGATGCAGCAGCCATTGTTTCCAAACAAGAGCTCGTGAGATCACCTTTCACCTGTAAGATATTGTTGGAGCTATGTGTTTAATGTTAGGATTCAGCGCTGGTTAATTTGGTTTAACATTAAGTCAGGTTTTTATTAAAGATTTCATTATTGTTTGATTATCAAATGTTGTACAAACATTCAATACACCCATTCACTTTGAAATTCTTAACTTATTTTTGTTTCTCATAACTTATTGACCTTTAAAACCTTAAAAATGGGTCATTTATTTATATAGATATATATATAACTGTATATATTCATCTTGTGTACATTCTTTCCATCTGGAAAATTTTTCTCCATTTTCATCTCAGATTAACTTTCTTCAAGTCATTTCATATGTGAATTTTTTATCCCTAAATGTGTAAATTATTTCCGTTGTGACACCTTTGCACATTTTATATATATGTATATTTTTTAACCCGTGCTGTTTATCTTCCGACCAACCTACCTCCCGACCCCCCTCAACCTTTTTTGGGCCGGCGCCCAAATCTTAAAAAAAAAATCTTAAAAAAAAAAAAAAAAAAAAAGCACATCACTGTATGACAGATTTATTAGTTTCCTGGGAAACAAAAAAGCCATGAGAATAAAAAATACATTTACACTAGGTAGGCCTTACAGCAGCCAATCAGAACGGCTAAACATTTAAATTCAAACTTTAATTAATTATCACAAACAGCAACCAATCAGGAACAGCCCGCAATCTAACATTCAAGTTAATTAAACAACAGCCAATCAAAAATGACAAAACAATGAGCTTAATAATTGTTCTAATGGAAAAAATAGTGCACTTAAAAAAGGGTTAAAGCAGAATGATTGGGCTAACTTTCAAAATAAATTAATTTAAACTATGGAAACTAGTGGGAACCCTGCACCTCTATTTCTCTGCCAGTTTCTTTATTGCGCTGCAGAGATGTTAGTTTCAGCCGTAGTGCACCAGAAGCCAACAAGTATATATATGAATTTAGCATCTGCAAAGGGATTTATCAAACCTGAACGCAGTTTTGCTCATAGAAACTGCGTTAACATTTAACACGTTTCAAAAGGACTCACAGTCTGTATGCGTAATTACGCACGCATGGCTGTGGTTACGGACACAAGGAGACATTAAACGAAGCAAGGAGACGCAGAGAAGCATTAGTCACCCTTGTGAACATTTTTTTTCATCTGGGGCATTCCAGCGTACGGTAGCTGCAGCTGGGAGCTCCCAATAAGATAAGATATGAAATACTTTATTAATCCCCGAGGGGGAAATTCATTTTACAGTCCAGCCTGTCAAAGAGAACAAATAACACATAACAAGGGTAGACAGGACCGAATGACTGAAGGTAGCTGCCGTTACCCAGCGCTCATTTTCTCATAGATAAGAAAGTAGATACATGAGGGGAAGCAGAGAGGAAAAAAAGGCATCTCAGACTGAGCCCTACAGGGGGCACTGTTTGGGGTTACAAAAAAACACCTCAGCACAAGAACGCAACAGACCCAAACAATTTAAAACATAACACAAGGACTAGCACATGTGGGAGGGGGATGCGGGTCGGGGGGGCACCTGCTGCCTCATGGGCGCTGGTGCAACCAGCCCAGTATGCTGTGCTGCAACAGGAAGGGGTGGGGAGGGGGGCCAACAAAGGTGGTGAGTTAAGGGGGGGCAGGTGCAGTGTAATATTTATGTATCTGTATGTGTGAGAGCCTTCGAACTCTGCCCCAGTTCAGAATCAACCATTGTGTCTTGCGTCTGATGGTGATACACGGCCGTTGCCGTGGAGACGATCTGGGCGAGCTCTGATCCAGAGTAGATCCTCAGGAGTGGAGGGTGATGGGAAGGAGGGGAAGAGCATCTGTCGGCAAACATCCAGGAGGAGTTGAGATAGCACCCTTCCAAGGCCAGCGTCAGGGGAGCCAGATCCAGATAAGTGATTGTTTGGGTTCAGGACTTCAGGAATTTGCCGTTTGCCTGAAAGTCTGTCTGCTCATCTCATGGCGAAAACTTCCAAACAGCCGAATTTTGTGCTCAAACCTCACCTCACCGAGCTGACAGCTTCTCCCAGTTGTCATCCATCCTGCGAAGGAGCTCAGGAACCACAGCCAGCCTGGGATTTTGATCAAGAATTGCATCGTTTGCGGTTTTGCTCGCCTACTGCATGAGTCAGAGTGTTGACAGCACGACATATTCCCTCGTACAGGCCAGGCAGCTTGGACCAGATTACTGCTGACATCTTCTGAAACTCTCGATATATCAGGTAGCTGCAAGCTCCAATAAGCAGAAACCCAACAACCATAAATCCAATCATATATGCGTCTTCAACATCCTCAATGGAAAGAACTGCAGGCAGACCACCCTCCTGTTTGTGGATTTTGGCTCTGCCATTAATACGATGGACCTGGCTGTTCTTCAGGAGAAGCTCTTCCAGATTGATGTGCCTGACTCTTGCAGTGTCCTGTCAGACAGCAAATAAATCTGACTCAGATTCAAAGATGATCAGCATCTGGTCCCTTTGAGACTGTTTCCTCCCTGTACACAACCAGCACCTTCAAGATCCTGAAGTTCACAGATGACGCCATCCTGATTGGACTCATGTTTGGCAAGGATGAGCCAGCCTACAGGTCTGTGATGTGGTGCAGTAAGAGCACCCTGGAAATGCATTCAAGACAATGGAGATGGTTGTGGACCTCAGGAAGACCTCCTGCTTCTATTATCCTCACACTGCCAATGTGAAATCCTTCTGACGTTTGTGGCAGAGACCCGCCTGCAGTCCATTTGGACCAAAATGTCCAGGCACAAAAACAGTTTGTTCCCTGCTACAATCATGTAAATAGCTGGAGCTCTCTTTGGAGAACAGCTTTACTGTCTTTCGATGTTTAAAAACTTATTTGATCATCTTTGGTCATCATCCATACTATCCTTCTGACCAACCTGGGGCTGCATCTCCTCTGGTAGCTGTGTCCTGGGAGGTTGGATGCAGTCCTAAGAAACTTACACGTCTTAACAGTATTTGCAGCTGTAGTCACAGGAACATGAAGCTGCTTGGAGACTGGAGCTTAAAACTATAGACAAATAATATTCTTTCTTAGCTCCTCAGACGTGTTACTCCTGATATTACTGACTGTGTGGAGTGTAGTGCAGAAAATGGTACCAAGCTAGTTTTCTCCTAACCCTAACCCCGTTCATGAAGTAAATAGCATTCCTATATCAGCAAATTCAGTATAATATCATTTTCTTACAAGTCAACAAAAAAAGACAACCCAAAAGATTCCGTATTCAGAAGACAGTGATTGTGACGTCTGGATGATCGTAAAGGACATACTGAATCGTCAGCTCACGTGCAGGAGTGAGGTGTCACTGGGTTAATACATAAGTTCCCTCACATCCTTGTAAACATGTTCAGAGGGGTTAGGTTTGCTGGATGCCTCTGTCTGCCTTTCTTCATCAGTGTGGTACTCTAACATGTCTTCTTCTTCCAGTGGAACTTCCCTCTTCTGATGTTCATGTGGAAGGTGGCACCAGCCATCAGCTGTGGAAACACTGTGGTGATTAAACCAGCAGAGCAGACACCCCTCACAGCCCTCCACGTTGGATCGCTCATCAAAGAGGTCTGATGTTGGAACTGAAACGGGTTTGAACCAGTCACACAGCTGAGAGTTTTAGGTTCTAAATCACAGGACCTCGGTACTTGAACCATGCTTTCTGACCTGTCCTTTACCAAGCATGAATACAGTTTATTAAAGGGTTAAAGCTACACTGTAACTTGAATCAGCTGAATCTTCTACAACACTATTTTTAAGAAGGAAAAGACCAAATCACATTTTTTTAAGTGTCAACATAAATCTCATTTCCAGCTATCTAATTTTAATCTCTGGTCCACCTTAATTGACTTTGCACCCAGAATAACTCCAAATGGTTGAAATTATTTTACAACAGCAAAGACTCAGAGTCACAAGTAGTGACTCTTCTTGAAAACAAACACTTTTAGTTCAGGGTTAACTTGTTTTTTTGTTTTGTTTTTTTTGGTTGGGGGGCTGGTAGAATTCCTGAAGTCTTGCTAATGAGCACAGCAAACAGCTCATGAACACACACAACTCTTGTTGCTAGTTGGCCACACACATTTTAAAACACATCAACACATCAATATTTCTCATAACCTGCCTCAGTACCTGCCATGGCCATTACTTTCCTTTGTTTAACATCAAGAACAGTGTCAGAAAAGTGTGGGATTCAGAAACTTGGAAAGCACCAATTTTCATTTCAAGTATTTCAGTAAAGCAAGTAGCAAACCAAAACATTTCTTTGGGTACATTTTTGGAAAAGAAGCAAACTGCTTAGCAGTGAGGTAGAAGCAGGTTCATGGAAAACATTCTTGAACCTTGTTCTGCTTTTAAAATTGGCTTTAATGCTCCAGCAGTTGTGAAGATACAGTTCTTGAAATATATGACCATATAAGGAAATCCTGCTCTTTATTACATCATAGAGAGCCTAATTTAGAAAAAAAGAGGTTGTGGTGAAAAAAAAGAGCTCTCCAGGAGCAAAACCGAGTATTTTGTGCATAAGACTACATCACCATATGTTCACCTTTATTTCAGCCTCCAGTCACAATTCTTCTTGGTCCTTCTTGGTCCATTATCTGTTGCTTTATGCTGTGACAGAAGCACCATCTCCTCCAATTCTCAAGCAGCTGGTAGACAATCATCAAGTTGGACTGAGCTTGTATTAATATCACAAGAATATACAAAAGAAACAAAGTGGACCAAAACTAAAATAACAAAAGAAACAGAACTACCTCAAATAAACAAACTTACCTATCCTAAAATAAATTAGAAAAGACAACCACTTACCTCCAGAACTAAGTAAACAAGAGAATAAATATAGTAAATGACAGCCCACCCCTACAAAGTCTATTTCGTATTGTGGCTGGTTGAGAGAGGAGGAGATGTGAACGAGCCTCTCTGGGGTTGTCCAGCATCCTGGTTCCACTGATCTGTTGGTTCATTCCAACTAGTCCTTTCCAAGATATGGATCATCTCATCAATCCCAGTCCATCACCTGCACACTGCGATTTTCCTGCATCATGTAGCCTAAGAAATCCACATGTGACATCAATTGCAGCAACACGTAAAATGTGTACATTTGGTCTGACAGGATGCCATCTTTTTGCTTCACTTCTCCCAGTGGATTAGGTTTATCCTTTGGCAATGTTGATTCTTTTGAGACAAAGCGTGAAACATAAAACAGATCATATTTACAGGCAGCACAGTACTTCAGTGGTTAATCCTGACTCTTAACAGCTAGAAGGTTCAGGTGGAGCTTGGTTCAGCTGGTCTTTCTGTGTGGAGTTTGTATGTGCACTCCAGGTACTCCAATTTCCTCCTACCCCTAAGACATGCTGTTTAGGCTGACTGGTGGTACTAAATGGTTCCTTCTAAGACTTATTTATTTGCTTGTTTTTATTGCATTTATAAACTATAGTTTTGTGCAATAACACCATCTCTGGATTTGTATTTCAGGCGGAGTTCCCTCCTGGAGTTGTGAACATCATTCCAGGGTTTGGTTCCACAGCAGGAGCAGCCATCTCCAACCACAAGGACATTAACAAAGTGGCCTTCACTGGTTCTACAGAGGTATGCGAGGTTGCATTTCTTCTGTGTAATCATCAATTTGATAAACAAATGCTAGTTGTTCCTCAAATTCTTCACCAGTCCAACTGCGACCTTCCCTTGTTGTGGTTGCCAGATCAGCTCTGCATTTTGGAGCCTTGTCAGGGACCATCTTCTTCAGTTTACTTCATATTCTTTCAGTTTCATAAAGAGCGGAGTTACAAGTTTGTAAATGTAAATTTGTGCATATTTTGTAATGACCATGTACTTTTTTCCTGACATGCAACCCCATATCATGAATGATTGTGGACATGTTCACATTTTCTTCAAGCAGTCCTCCTCACACACTTTTCACTGGGACGATACCAAACAGAAGCTCCAGCATCATCACTTGGCCCAGTACATACTCGTGATTGATCACTGAATGCAGCATCTTTTGCAACATTCCACTATATTTTCCTCAGAGTCGGGGGATTTCATACAGCTGACTACGACAATTTTCCTCTCTTTCCTTTTTCAATATATCTCAGGTCCAGAAGTTTGGAATGTTAAATACAAGCTGTTATGTGGCATGTATGTTTACTTTTTTCTGCAAAACTAAATATTTGAATGAACATCCTTCAAGAATAAAGGAGAAACCTAGAAAGTAAATACTTTTTTAAAACATATATATATATATATATATATATGTATATATATATATATATATATATATGTGTGTGTGTAGAT
>JBAMYA010104542.1:0-20011 GCA_037176975.1 Arrhamphus sclerolepis | reverse complement strand
TAATGAGTCTTAAACAGTGTGGAGGGAAAATTTACATATACACACATGTAACATATACATATATACACACACACACATGGTCAGCTGTAAGCCACATTGATCTAAGCTATGGACAAGAATCTTTCAGGCTTTGGTGCATCTTACTGACCATACGTGAAATAGCCTAGTTATCCATGTAATCAGGAGACAGGCTAACTATAAGATCAAGCAATATATTATGCCAGGAACACTGTGTGATTTTTACAGTTTCATAAGATTCATTTAAGTTGCATTTCACACAATGTGAAATTGGTACATAATTAATTTACAGCATGTTACATTTTACTATTGGATTAATAAGTCATATATATTTCTTGTATTCTACATCCTGTGTATGTTTGGATGATATTAGTCTGTATTACTAAAGTTCTTTGCTCTCTGGTTCATAGTTTATTTTGTAATGGAATTTGGGAAATGAGGTAATGTAGCTGGCATGTTGTTTACTATTCTACTCTGAGTTGGGTGTAGTGATTATTTCCAAATGAACCCTCAGGATTCATCAGATTTTCTCTGGTTCCTCTGTTGTCAGCTGTCGCATTACTCCCAGAGGCTCACA
Source organism: Arrhamphus sclerolepis (assembly GCA_037176975.1). Classification (NCBI taxonomy): domain Eukaryota; kingdom Metazoa; phylum Chordata; class Actinopteri; order Beloniformes; family Hemiramphidae; genus Arrhamphus; species Arrhamphus sclerolepis. Next base: position 19,416 of record JBAMYA010104542.1, on the reverse strand, counting down.
CCGGTGAACCAGAGGGGGCACTAAAGACCTCATCGTACTTGTTACTTTGAATTTCAAACTTATACAGAAGAAATAAACATACTTACAGCTTTAGTCTAGATAGCTCAGATAGAATTATATAAACCTACAAATGTTTGCATGATTAGGGGCGTGATTTTTGTGAGCAACAGCTACCTTGCAGTCTATGGTGTCATTGCTGTACTGACTAAAGCGCTTAGCATTTTCAGTCAGCTTGATATTAAGAGCTTGTTTGTTGTGTTGTGTTAATTGAATTGACAGTCCATCATGACCAGCTCGGCACTGGCCTGGAATGGTCTGGGGACCAGGGGCCGAGCTTCAAGTTCAGCTGGTCCATGATTTTTCTGATGCTAGCTCATCTGTTGACAACCTTTTGCTTTTTCCTTCTGCTCCAGGCTAGAAATCTTCATCTCCAAACCCATCCAGACCATCCAAGCCATCATGTCAGCTGTTCAGAACTACTCCTCAGAAACCTAAGGGTGACATCACAGAGGGGTTTGTCCCATTCTTCTCATACACCTTATGGTCATGTTGTCCCCCAAACCCTGAACATTCAATATACAATAGTCATGAACAGTATGAACTGTTTGGATCACCTTATAGAATATTGTTCCCTTTTCCTCCCCCTTCTCCCCCTTTAGTCAACTATTTAAAGCAACAACAGTAGGCTAATAACGCTTTACAAGAACCCCCACAACACTAAAGCTCTCCTATTTTTAATTTTTGGGTGTCTGTGTCTGTGTAGAGACAGAAGGGAGTTGGGTTGCATCAGAAATAGAACTTCCACCTGCTGAGGATCACTGAAAAAAATAATGATGACAGAACATTTGTTGCCCCCCTCCCCCCAATTCACTCCTCCATCCGTCCTCTCATTATTGCTTCCCATCACTAACTGCAGTACTGTGTCTGTAACTCCCATTAACTTTCAGCTCTAAAGAAGAAATTTTAGAAATGTTACAACATCAACAAACATTACTACAATAACTTACTGCATCAAGATTGGTAAATGTTAAGGTTTGTAAACACATAGGCTTAGCATTGTTCAAAGAGTAAAGACATTTTTTCTAAGTTTTGGATTGCTGTTTATGAAAAATAAAAGAGAAAACAAAGACATACCTTCTTACTTTGATGTTCCTTCCACATCAATTAATTAAATTTTTTTTTTTTTTTTGAGGAAGTGGCATAAAAACTATTTAAAAAGAAATTCAGAAATAAACCAGAGAAGCTTAACATATTGCAGCCGCTAAATCTATACATTCAATCCGAGTATTCCTTCTAATCTCCAAGAAGGTCAAGCTACTCAAGAGAACAAAGATCTACCACAGAACACCATGTGGTTCTATCAAAGAGGTCCCTGCAGCTAATGTTTGGTTTACCCAAAAGCATCTTAGCATCGGCTTTATTCCAGCATGAGCCGCTGGAAAGATGAGGAAACCTGATGCTTGGGAAGGGGGGATGTCAAGTGATTTGCAAGTGTCAGAGCTCAGGTCAAGATTAGCACTCGTGCCCTCAAATCTTTATAAAGTCATGCCAAGGAATTGTTGACAGCAGCTGTAAGTACAAAAACACATACAAGAAGGATAGAAGACATTAGTGAAGTCAGAGAGAGCATTAACCTTGCAGGACATTTAATCTACAGCATATTAACATTGAAACTGTTAAAAAAAGAACAAAAAAGGGCATTGTGTAATGGACTTTATTGCATATCAATGTAATATAACTGCACACAGAATGAAGAGGCAACAAACAGAAAATCATGAATGTGAAAGTCTGCTTTTGAGTCCTCGTTTGAACTTCCACTCTGGAGTGTGGGCTTTAAGTCTTACGCAGATCCCTGGATTTGCTTTAATGTCCTTTTGCAATTTCCTTTCATAATTTGTTGCCTCAGTTATGGTTTTCTCAGGTTAAGGCAACAAAAATTGTAACTTTTCCACTAACATTGGCTGTTTAAAATGATTAAACACTTCTGTCAGACATGAAGACACTTATATAGTGCCTCTCTAGTGCAGGGACCACTCAAGGCACTTTTACAATGCAAGCAGCTTTCTCTCACACAGATCAACTTGATCTACCCATTTAATGGACCAAATTATTCATATTACTCCTATAATTACTCCCATATAACAGATTACACTATAGTTTTTGTAAATGATGCCTAGACAGAATTTTGTGCTACCAGCTAGCCTAAACAGTATGTTTTCAGGGTAGGAGGAAACTGAAGTACCTGGTGATAAACATCATGGTAGGATCCAGTATCACCATGGCTAGGACCCAACAATACCATGGTAGGTCCCAACATCAAGATGTAGGACCCAACATCACCATGACAGGACCCAACATCACCATGACAGGACCCAACATCACCATGACAGGATCCAGCATCACCATGGTAGGACCCAACATCACCATGGTAGGACCCAACATCACCATGACAGGATCCAGCATCACCATGATAGGACCTATGATGATGTTGGTACAATTAAATGATACAAGCCATCATTTTGCAATAATAAACATGGTTGAAAAAAAAAACAAAACGCTTTTATGAGAGTCAATTTATTTAATTTAACTGCAATAATTCCAGTATTTATTAGAAAGCAGCACATATCCAGTTACAGATAACAATGATTGAGGAAAATTATGTTTGCGGATGTTGCTGGTGGTTAAAGAAGGCTGTGGTAGTAGAGGAGCCAAGCCTGTTCATAGAATATGATTGTAAGCTTTTGCCATTTACGAGGGCTTTAGGTGTGTGTTATACACACTCACTACATCAATACTGCCTAGACAATGGTCCCTCTTTAACTCTAACTCATGAATTAAGTTCCTTAGTTTACATGTTTAATCTACAGTAGTTAAAATGAAGTAAGAGACTGGAGTTTTGGCTTAATACAATTAAGTCTACAGTCATATCTGGCACATTGCGTTTCTTAATGTCTAAAAACAATTTGCAAAACCTTTACTAGCTCTTTTGTTACAGTATATGGCTCTAACAATTTATGGGAATCTTCCCAACCAGTATTTATATGTGGGGCCCACATGGGTTGAAGGTGGGTGGCAAAATAGTTCATGGGTTTGTTCGGAGACTCCATGGTAGCCCTACGAGTGTTTGTTAATATGCGTGGGACCTACCTGGTTTTTAGGTGGTTCTTGAGGCCTGGGATATACAGTTTGACCACATGTTCATGTTCATTTGTGTACACAACCATCTGTGTTCTGACTGTTTCTTGCTTCTGTATAATGTGAACAGTGGGTGTAATACCAGAGGTCTCTACTTGGGGGCAGAATGCAGAGTCAAAAAGCAACTGTTTACAAGAAGTGAAACTGAGGAAGTTACACTTTTAACCCAATAAAGTTCATTCTGTCTTTGGCTTATAATTAAACTCATTGGTTCTTTTAAGACGAGTCAAACACACCATCATGTGACACTCTGATGAAGGCGGAAGATTTCTGGCGAAACATATCAGGTAAATAAAAACCTAAAAATTCCTTTTCTGAGATAAAAGAACCAGCAAGTTTAATTCTAAGTTACACCTTTGTTTCGTCCAGCGTCACTGGCGATGTAATGTTTGACCAGGGATGTCAAACTATTTCATCACCTGGTTACTGTTTGCTGTCATTAAGAAAAAATCTCATATTTCAAATTTCATAAAATTTGTCACTTAAATAGTACTAAAATAACACATTTTTCTTGTATAATTGTAATTTTTAAAAACAAACAAAAAAAACTTTTGATGAAAAAGTAAAGCTCGATAAATTATGGATCGTTTGTTAATGTCACATCTTTTTTTCATAAACTCTCAAAGTTTGCATGATCATGCAATGTGCAACACACGAACGCAACGTAGGCATAATTACACATTGTAAACGGCAAGTATACCTCAGGCTTAACTGGTTACCTTTGTTACTAAAACTTTATGGGACCCACACAATTTTCCCCCTTCCTAGCCAACATCCAGTTATGATACTTGACCTTCATGGACCCCATAGATTTGGGCCACACAGGCTTCCACAACTAAACATAAGACAAAATTATTTACCTGGTCACTTACTTGTGGAGGAATCTCATCCTATCTGAGAGAGGATAACTGCCAGAAGCTCATGAGTCCCACGGGGAGCAGAAGTGCTGTGGTACGGCTCTGCGATGTCCTCGGTACGACCTCAAGTCCCAGCGGGAGCGTTTAGAGAAACCGAGCTCTGAGCGCTGCCTGCTTGGCTGGATTCGTGAGATCATGAGTTTACCCAAAGGTTTCAAGATCACATGAGAGTCTCACAGTATTGTCCATGCTGCTATTGCACATAAAGCATGAGTGATATCAAATAAAATGTCCTACACTAAACACTTCTCACAGAAAATTATTGGATTGAACAAATAACAGCCCATGTGAATCAAAAAAATGGTACAAATGGTGTAGCTATGTCACATCTAAAACACCATAGGGTGTTTCAGTACTCTATTGAACATGGTATATAGTTTACTCGCTGTCTGCATATAGTTTTTGTGTTTTTGTTAAGTTGTTGTCTTGGAATATTTTTTTTTCTTTTTGACAAAATCCGTTATTAACATGTTCTGAATTTGAGAATTCCCTCTATATATGTGTCAGGTTTTGGGGGGGCGTGCATGTGGCTGTCCCTGAATCGATCTTTGGTGTCCTTTGTGTCCCATGTGGGTCGTGGGTGGGGGGTGGTGGCTGTTTTGGCTCTCCTGGTGGGGGTCATGTCCCTGGATGTCTACCTCCTTCCCTCTCTCCTTCTCCACCGTCATCTTCTCGTTCTCTCTATTGGTGGTTGGGAGGTGGCAGTGAGTGGTACAACTGTTGCTGATCCGCACGGGGTGATGGCTGTTGGGCCGGTGCTCCTGGCGGTGCCATTGCTGTGGATCGGAGCCTAGTGGATGGGGTGACCGGGGGTTAGAATGGCCTCGCTGTGGCCCTGGTTTTTCTGGGTGCTGTCCTGGGCCTCCTGCCGGTAAGGGTGGGCCTTGTGGGGGGTATCCCTGGGGCCATAGGTGCCTCTCTGGCCAGTCTGAACCTGCATGGTGGGACTTAACAGGCATGGCACCCCTGTGGGGGGATCTAAAATGGACTAAGATAAAGATTTTGGCAGTGGTAATAATGATGATGACAATTACCTTTGTTGTTGTTATTGGTAGTAGTATCATTGATACTATTATTGATATAATTTTTATATTGGTTATCATTTGTGATTATTCTTACTCATACTGATATTATTATCATTATTATTATCATAGGTGCGTATGCACAGGTATATGCGCAAGTGCATACATATGTGGGTGTGCATGCATTTATGAATATATATGTATATTTATTTATACTTGTATGAAAGCATATTTGTGTTCATACATTAATTTTGCTTACAATAAAAGAGTTTTTCAGCCATGATTCGCTTCATGATATACATTATACACTTTGATTGTATAGATTGTGAAATTAGAAAATACATGTATACGTAGATAATTTTTTATGTGTATACATTTATATATGTGCATGTATATGTACGTGTGCATGTGCATGTGCATGTACATGTATGTGCTTGCACATGTTTATGCTTGTGTTTATGTATGTATAAATTCATATTTATTTAATATTCTTCTAGTTACTGGAAACTACATGGATATTCATTAATAACCACTGCTATATCAAACTGATAAGAAGCACTTAACGTATTGACTTTATTGTATGTTGACTTTATCATTGACTTGTATGTATGTAGGTGTGTTCATATTCTTGCGTTCACATCAATGTATATATACATACACATATATATATATGTATGTCTAACTTAAGGTATGTATGTATGTGCACATACAAGTATATGTGTAAATTCCAGCATATTAATATTTATACAACAAAAAGACAAAAAAACACCTTAGCAGTATTGCTGTGATGTATATCTTTGTAATTCCATATATTTAAAGTGTAGACCTACAATTCCGAGCTGTGAATATGTCAACGACTGTAAACTCTTCACTAAAGCACATTTTTAGGTGATAAATGCAACAACAGCTCTCCGGTGCGCATCAAAACATTTTTATCGAGACCACTTTGAACAGGTGATTTAAGTATGGTTAGTTTATTTGTGAAAAAGCAGCATGACGCAACTATGGGGTTCACAAGACATGTTTGGGTTAAAGAGGCTTTCCTTGTCCACATAGTCCGTCTTTGGAGGAGCTTGTGAATGCAGCAAAAGAATGTGACGCCAGCAGTTGCAGAGAAACAACATCCAGCTGTTTCGTTCACAAGCTGTTTAGCTTGTCAAGAGTGATACAAACAAATAATATACAACAGAAAATGGCCAACTCTGTATTAACAACATGCTTTAGGCCAGTTGCCAATGGAAACACAGCTGTCAAAACTGCAGTTGACCAATGACAACACTGACTGTTGTCACATGTCCCATGTGGTGCAGCCATTTCATTTTGACCATCATAGATACTGTTAAACAGACAATCATTTATTTTCTTAAACAACTATGCTGTCATATTTCCTGCTAGTTCCTGGTCATGGTCATAAAATACAAAAAAAAAAAAAAAAATTAAAGTGCAATTTTTGTCATAAAATATCAAATTTCATAAAATTGAGGCTTTTGTTCTAAAATTAAATATTTTCCTTGTATAACAGCAAATTTAAAAAACTGGATGCTATGTCTTAAAAAGAAAGAAGAACCAAATTTTATTGTAAAATGCCTTTTTTGTACAAAAAAAAGGGGCCATTTTTGTCATAAAATGACATATTTCACAATGTACCATGTCACAAAATTGTCTTTTTAACTTCAAATTACAAATTCTATTGAGACTTTTTGCAACATTGTAATATAAAATTACATGTAAATTTTCAAATCTTACATCATTTAAACTTTTTGTCCTAAAATCATGACATTGCTCAAATTTAAAAAGTGAATTTTACAACAGTGATGGGTTTTGACAAAAATTTGAAACTCACAGTTGTAAAATCTTTTCTAAAGATTTTGAAAATGCCTTTTTGACATAAACCAGCTGCTCTCCACTTCACTTGCCTCTTTTTTTTCAGTATCAAATCAAATGCTAGTTGCACTTAACTTTCCTCAGAAATGTTCTAGTTATAATTGTCTTTGCACGTTCTCACAGGCCAGATAAAATGACATAGCAGGCCAAGTCTGGCCTGCGGGCCTTGAGAATGACACGTGTGATCTGGACCAAAAACAATAGTATGTGAACATGAATCAAACTAACTGAAGAACAATACAATGTAATTTGGTGCGAACTGACAAAAGTGAAAACAAGCCTAAAAACTAAGATTATTCCACTTTTTTCTAAAAGAGAGAGAAAAAAAATAGGCTCACTTACTTTAAAGGAGTTAATATAAGTTACAGTTGTCCCTATTATGGTCTAATTAACAGTTTCTGACAGTTTTGAGGCTAAGCTAAGATAAGCTACCAGCTCCAGCTACAACGTGCTAATGTGGTTTTAAAAAAAACATTTTCTTAATGGCAGATGATGTCAGTCTTCTAACATCTAACAGATGACTTTGTGAGATTTTCATGCAGCAAAGAGCAATCTCTAGACAGCAGCACAAAGATAAAATTCACAATGTATAATTACACTTTCCTGGTGTTGCCACTGAGTCAGGGGAGGTGATATTTCATGCCTGGTCTCCTGCCAGCACATTCTTGGGACCAGACGTTATATTTGCTGTCCACTCACCACCCACCCCACATAAAAAGCTGCTCATTGTCTTGGTAGCTGCTGTCTGACTCCCCTCATCTCTTCAGACACCGGTTCACAGGTATAGTTTCCTTACTTATGTTTAAGCCTTTCAACGAGTATACTGTTCTAATTTTAAACTTCAAATTGTTCTTTTTGGTCCAGGTTTAGATGAATGATTTTTGTATCTCAAGGGCTTCTTTTGATACAATCTTATTTTCAGACCAAATAATTCAAAATAACTGCTTTTATAGACAACACAAGGTTGACGTTTCACCAAGATTAGTGTGTTTGAACATTTTTATTCATCATGTTCAACTTTTGGCATGTCTGTGAAGTATCACCAGCCTTCTGAGACCTCATCTCTCTCAAATCCGCTTACGTTTTGTTTTCTTTGTTGCTTTGGTTGTTGTAGTTGATGTAATCTGTGCACAAATCCAAGCCGTCAATATTAATGTTGCATCTGAAACTGTGATGATGCTGAATGTACCGGGAGGAAATAGTTCAAGTCGCGCCCTTGTTTTAATCCTCTCGTAGAGGATGTTGAGGACACCTCAACGGGTCAGATTAGTGACGAAATAATCCATGTTACTCAAAAACTCTAATCAGTGGTCATTTTTGTCCTTTGCAGGTGTTTGTGATTGTAGGTGAAGTGAGGTAAGAAGGTTCCTGTTAACTTCATATTTCTATAATTATTCTCAAGTAAACCCAAGAGTGCTTGCCTGCAGTGTCATTGGTCTCATTTGTTTGCTTTTTCAGGAGCTCTGCAGACTCACAGCGATGAATCCCAAAGGGGATAAGGTGAGCCAGCTATGTTCCAGTGTGCTAATCCTCCACACATGGAGCAGGGACACATCGCCCTCGCAGACACGGCAAAGATGTGGCAGCGGTTATCTGTCAGAATTGTTATCAGTATCCCTGAGAGCTTTCCGCTTGACTTCATCCTAATAATAAGGCATTATCTTTTCACGTGGGGCTGCCATAAGTGGCACCGAGTGTGATACAGGTCCTCCTGTACAGTTCTACTGTAAGCACTTCCCAGATCACTGGTCAGCTAAACAAGGACATGTAAAGGAGATTCAGCATATAAAAGCCCCAAATCATTTTTCATGAAGCGCATAGAGTTTGATTTTAACTAAAAAAAACAAAAAAAAAAACAGTAGAGATCTAAATAATCTGTGCCCTTTTGATTCATTTCAAAAAGTGTTGTTGAGTTGTGAAACTGCACTGACAAATTTCTTTTCCCACAGCCGAAGTCGAAGATTTCGGCTTCTCGCAAGCTCTCCCTCAAAGTGAGTTTTTGGCGCACTATCACACCCCTCTTCATGTGCACGTGTCAGCTACCAAAGAACCCTTTTTAATGACAAAAAATTATGTCGATCAGATACTTCTCCTCCAGAGAGCTTGTGACGATTTGGAGAAGGAGAAGCTAGAGCGGGAGGAGGAGAAAGTGCGCTATCTTGGGGAGAAACTGCCCCCATTGCAGCTGTCTGGAATGTCACTGAACGATCTGCAAGTAAGGGTCGTAGATGATGGAAATCCACCTTTAAAAACAACAGAAGGGTATTCATATGTTTGAAATATTTCTGTTAGAAACTGTGCAAGCAGCTTCACGAAAAAATTGATGTCGTGGATGAAGAGAGGTATGACTGTGAACATAAAGTGGTCAAACACAACAAAGATGTAAGTAAGACATAAGAACTATTATGAAATTAGAGCTTGAATACTTTATCTTAGGGCAGGACGTCTTCATGTACCCATGTTTCATCTTTTTAGATCAATGAGCTGAAGATGAAAGTACAGGACCTTGGAGGCAAGTTCAAGAAGCCTGCCTTGAGGAAGGTGAGGGTATCAGCAGATGAGATGATGAGAGCTCTTCTGGGCTCCAAACACAAGGGCTCCATGGACCTCAGGGCCAACCTCAAGTCTGTGAAGAAGGAGGACGTCAAACAGGACAAGGTGACTTTTACAGAGACTGTCCAACAAGATGAGTTTATAAACTGAACCCCATATGGCACAAGGCCCACAGGCCAGTTCCAGGCTTGTGAATTAAGATTTAGGTGTGGCTTGATTCAATGTTTGATTCAGCACTGGTTCAGTACTGGTACTGATTCAGTGGAATACCTGAGGTGATGAGACCAAAAGATATGATTTAACAAAGGTTTGCAAAAGACTTTACGACAAAAAGTTGCTCATTTTTTTTAGGACAAAATGTTGAAATAATACAAGAAGTGCACTCTTATGACTTATCATTTCATGTCAAAATGTTGCAAAACATTTTTCTTTTCCAACAAAAAAATTGTAATTTTAAGGTCAACTTTTTAACATTTGTGATTGAACGATAAAAGTTTGGTTGTTGAAAACAAAAGGTCTTGATCTTGCAGAATTTAATATGTTACAACAAAATATTCTTCTTTTATGTCACAAAAAAAATATTTTTTATCTGTAATTTTACCAGAAAAAAAGTGAATTTTATAAAGGTTGCAATTTTTGCAAACATTTTGATTTTTATGACATAAATTAACTTTTTTATGAAAAAAAAGATATGGTTTACAAAATTTGCCATTTCACAGCAAAAATTACTTTTGTATTAAAAAAAGCAGGTTTTTTTTTATTTGAAATTCTGCAAGAATAGTATGATTTAAGTCACAAATTTTGTGAAATTTGAGATGTTGACAAAAACAAACCATTTTATTTTCTTTCCTTATGAAATGAGGAAAGAAACTAGCGGAAATTATAACAAAATATAAATATAACCCATGAAACTAGCAGAAAATATAACAACTTAACTGGTTAAGAATGTAAAGAATAATGGTGGCTTTAACTGTAACCATGGTGATGATGTAGATGAAATAATTTGACAGCTCTGCCATATATTATAGTTCGTGGGTTTCATGGCTGAGGAATAGGCATGTGCCAAAAATGGGGTGTCTTGTCTGGGCCTACTTGGACCAGTCACAGAAACGAACCACATGGAGCCAATATGGAACCAGTGTTTCAGTCCATTTGTATCTCAGATACATTAATAACGACCAGGCATCTACCAGTCTGATGAGATCATTGTTGCGGTTACAAAAAAGGAACAAACAGAAATCCCTGAAATACTGATGTTTTTGTACTTTCCCAGGTGCTCACCTCTGAAGTGGGTGACTGGCGTAAGAACGTGGAGGCCATGTCGGGCATGGAGGGCCGCAAGAAGATGTTCGACACAGGTGGCGGCGCCCAGTGAAAAGACGCAAATGACGATGACCTCACAGCAGAAGAAAGCAAAAACTGTCTCAGAGATACAGAAGACTCATCAGCCTACAACAGTTTAAAGCATAGACTGAGCAGAGACATATTATTTTATGTTTTTTTTAAATTACAAATTTTGTTTTATTATTTCATCCTAAGACATAAAAGTGAAATAAACAGGTATTGTTTCTGTCTTCAATACCCCCCCCTTTTAAAAACTTTTTTTTGGAACTTGGTTTATTTACAGGCGGCTTAGCTGGTTATGGATTAAAAAAAGAAAGATGAAAAGTCAAGGGAGGGGGAGGAACAGGTGCTCCCCACAACTGCATCGATATTAGACACTTGTCTAAAAGTGAAAGACCAAATTCAAATGTTAAATTTGCTAAAGAAATGGAGAATAAGCTTGGGACGGCATAGGGAAATGCTTTCAAATTTTATGAGCTACCGGCTGATGCTGGAAACAAAACAACAGGAGACATGACTGTTGTTATTAAACTCCAGCGTATTTTTAGGTCATGATGATATAGGGCATTACTAAAAGCCATGGCACGCAAAACTTGAGATGGATGACATGGACTACTGACAATGTTGCCCTCTGCATTGCATGCATTCCTGCGCTCGCTTTGTGTGAGTCACTGGGTTTGACTGGCCCCTAACGCTTAGCCACTGTCATTCGAAGCATGACAGTAACACCAACAATGGCTTCAGGTTCTCTGCAAAAGTGACTTTAGGAGGCCGGCTGCATGCTTTCAAGGGGCAGTGATGGAAAAAAAAAATCAACAGCTGATGTTTTTTTTCTCCAGCGTTTAGAATACAACAAGGTCCAAATACCCTCCAAAAGATTGATGTCGGATGACGGCTTGTCATCTCATCAATCAGCAGCTGAAGAGTTAATTTGCTTCTGTTTGTGTTTGTACCATCCTCAGATCTTTGTCCTGACCTGACCTCTTTTGGTCTAGTGCTCAACCTTTACAAACTTGCTAATGAAGAGCGACATAGGCATCTGTAAATGAGAGCATTTCATGCAGAACAAAGGTTTCCAGATATGACCGTTTGTCTTGCGTGGATGTTGACATGGCAGATGCCTTCACGTCAGCACCAAGAGATGGAGACCACTCAGTGCAAAGGCCGAGGTAGTTGAGGCTTCAGTAAAAATAAACACAATCGGTGGTGGTTTGGTGTGCCACAGCTGGTTGATATGTGTCTGGGTCACTGATAAGGTGCATTTCAGCATTGGTACCACTTGGTGGCAGCAGAGAGCTTCACTATATTAGACACAAATGCTTCAATAGCTGTCGGTTCAAGTACTTTAATAGAGCATTTCCAGTCAAAAAATACATTTTAGAGACAATTTTATAGGTAAATAAGGGAGAAAAATAGCTGTATCTTGTTTATTGTATATTCACAGTTGCAGACTGTTTTCTATGTAAGAAACTAAAGATATGATATGAAATGGTATTACTTCTCAACACTGAGTACTTTTACTTTTACGTCCATCAATCAACTCTCACAATGAAGGCTTCAAATCCTTTCTTAATGATGAAACACTTTAATTCTGTCACCTAGAGTGTAATATAATCAATCTCCAATGTTTGATACCTGACTCAGAGAACTAGGTATAGAGATCTCACCAATTCTAGTTTTTTTTTTTTACATTGGCTCCCTGTTAAATTTAGGATTGAATTCATAATATCACATTTTACATACATAATGCTCCAATATATCTGAAAGAACTTATAGTTTCATACTGTCCTGGTAGAACACTCCGCTCCCTAAATGCAGGTTTACTTGCTGTTCCAAGAGTTCATAGGTCTAGAAATGGTGGCAGAGCCTTTAAATATCAGAGTCCTCTATGATAGAATCAACTTCCAGTCTTGGTCTTGGTGGCAGACTCCCTCTCTACATTTGAGGTTAGGCTAAAGACTTTCCATTTTAATAAAGCCTTACGCCCTACTCGCACTGGACAGGTAATATCTGGGGACCTACAGTAACTTTTAAATTACGCCTCAACATCTGTGTTTTTAAGTGCATATTCTGGTGGGATAAGCAAAGTCTTTGTTTTACTACAATTGACAGGCATTAATTCCTGGATATGTTGTCAAAGTGTGCGTAAAGTAACGGTCCGGCCCTTGAATCCTACAAGCAATGGCGGGGAAAAACTTTTGCATGTATTTTGTTGTGGATAAATATTGTATTTGACGTATCTGATCAGTGATCATACAGCTACTCTTCAATTTGCAAGGAAACAATGAAATGATAACTTAAACAAGACATTGGTGTTCATGATAACAGGAAACAAAACACTAACCGTCACGTTCGATGTAGTAAACAATATTTTTTTACAGCTCAGGGGTCTCATTTAAAACTGTTGCGTACGTACAAAATGGGGCTTGAAACTTGTGTCTCTTTCCACACAAAGGATGTGATCTACAAAAACAAACTTGAGAGGAGAATGTGCGGTCTGTCACGCAAACTCCTGACTCCTGCATACGCCGGTTTTGAAGACTGGGGAAACAGGCGATGCTACACTGCATCATGACTCCTCTCAGACATTTAATTTAACTTCATATCAAACTGTAATCATAGATCAACTTTAGCATCAGCAGTAAAAAACACAGTGTTAATTATGCTTGTGCTGGTGAGCCCTAAGGACCTTTGAAATAAATAAAAATAACACCTATAAACCAACTTAAACCTCAAGTCAAAGTCTGCAAAACATTGTATTGAGGTTTTCTCACCGTCACATTCCTCTCCCCGATGATCACCAGGGTGACGTCTGCCACAGATTAACACATAAATTGTAATAAGGTGTGAGGCAATCAGACAGATTGTTGTAAACATTTAAATAATGTGGTGATACTTGTGCATAATGCTGCACCATGGATACATTGGCACTGCTGGAAGACATCGCAAATGGGAGAGTTAGGAGGGAACGCGTTTTCACAGATCACCAAGATTACCTGGCCCATGATGATGACTGGCTACTACGCTGATTTAGACGCCTTAGAGCTTTACTCTTGGATGGGCCCAGTAATGGAGAGACCGACTACACCATCCCTGTTGAAATACACGTGTCAACCACTTTGGTGTTCCTGGCGAATTAACAGACAACATAAAATGGGATTTGTTTTTGGCGTACGCCTTTTTTGGCTTTTGGACATACGCACACTTTTAGTGTGCATACGCCCTAGGCAATGTTTAGTAAATGAGACCCCAGAACTTGTTTCTTTTTACTGGTCTCCAGCTTAATGTTGACAAATTTCTTAAATTTCTCCCAAAATGTCATTGATTACTCTATCCATCGCTGCTGCCATAAATTCCCCGGGAAAAAGAAAAGGCGGCTACAGGGAACGTGAAAAAAGAAAAAATCCTTGCCACAAATCACTGAATTACTGAGATGCGCGTTTGCACTGGATTAAAATGATCCCATGACCTCTGTGTTGGCTGAAATAGGGTAAGTAAGTTGGGCTGAAATTTTAACGTTACAAATCACAGACATGGTGCATTCACACTGGATTAACATCACAGATGTCGTCTGAAATTATTACATATTAGCCCAGGTCCTCAGATAATACTAGTCCAGTGTGAATAGGGCATTAGAACACTTCCTAGTTATGCTGTTATAGGCCTAGGCTGCTGGGGGGAGTTGTGCACTATAAGCATCTTCACTACGTTTCAGATTGTCCTGGGTTATTTAAATAGCATCAAGATTGTTTATCTTCTGTAGTCCCTCTCCCTTCTCTTTCTACAGGTCCTATTATATCGACGTTGGGTCCCACCATGGCGGTGATGTTGGGTCCTACCATGGTGATATTGGGTCCTACCATGGTGGTGTTGGGTTTTTCCATGGTGATATTGGATTCTACCATGGTGATGCTGGGTCCAACCATGGTGATGTTGGGTCCTACCATGACAGCACAGTACACAGTTAGTTCATAGTTCAGTGGCTAGCACTGACACTTCACAGCTAGAAGGTTCAGTAGGATTTTGGTTCAGCTTTATGTTTTTGTGTGGTTTACATGTTTTCCCTGTATGTGTGCTGGTTTTCCCTGGGTACTCCAGTTTCCTCCTACCCCAAACACATACTGTATAGGCTAATTGGTGGCACAAAATTCTGCCTTGTCATATTTTACATGAACTATAGTGTAATTTGATTTATGGGAATATTTACAGGAATAATAGGAATTATAATAATTATAGGAGTAATTTGGTCCATTAAATAGGTCGACCTCCTAATAAATTACTTATTAAAATGCTAAATTTTATGATTAATATCATTATTTTTCATATAAAAGGGTCAGATATATGCTTCATTTGTATTAGCAAAACCAAGAGGATGAGGTGATTTATAACAACAATGTGAGTCTATTCAAAACAAAGATAGAAGTGTAGATTTTTTTTGGGATGATATTAGTGTGTGAGACATATGTCAACTCAAGCAGTTCCTCTCATAAATTTGCAATAAAATATAATTCTTTTTTTTGTTTAAATCATTTTGAATGAGAGAGAATGTCACAAGTCATTTCTATCTGCAGAAAATCCATTTAATGTTAATACTTTTCTCTTTTTCAACAGCAATCATCAGTCATTTGTAGATTGAAAAAGCAACCTCTCAGCTTTTTATCTTTTAGGGGGTCACCACAATGGATCATTGTGTTTGGCATATTTGGCATTACTTTTACGTCAGATGATGTGAAAGGTTTTTGCAGTGTGAGCAATGTGAGGTTCATCCCAAGGACACTTCAGCAGATGATGGAGATAGGGATCAATTCAATGACCTTCTGGTTGAAGGACTCATTTGAAACATAATATCGAAAAAAGTAAAATTCTTGGAAACATTTAGAAACTCAGAATTGGATGAATTTCAATGCAAAAAAGGCATAAATGCATAAAAAGAACAATCAACTATCAGACAGCGACAGCTCAGAGATCTGAATTACTTAAGTCCAAAACAAACTCTCAAAAGAAAAAAAACTGGAAAAGATATCCAATCAATGTTGTCAAAACTTCAACAATCGCTAGTGTATTCTGTGAGGAGAATCAGTGTTGCATGAGATCACAAAAGGACTCATGATTTCGAAGCCAACAGGGATGTTTGGCCAAAGTGACAATTCTGAGCACAGAATTGGCTTGAAATGGGCAGCTGGTTTGGATTCCTGATGGTTTCAGTAGGGTTATTTTTAATTTTCTTCAACCTCTTCAATTTCCAGGTCTCTTTTTGCCATTAGCTTTACTTCCGATTCTATTTTGACAATCTGGCCATTTCTAAATTCCAAGTATGCAAAGTCTGGACTTATGTACTTCGAAGTATGTTCTCCGGAGTCATACTTCCCAAATATAAACTTCCGAGGATGGGAGGATGCAGATCAAACTTTCTGTAATTGGAACATCAGTGTATTTGATAGTATCACAGCTCAGCTGTGATACTATCAAATGCACTGATTGGTTAACATTTATTCATAGACATTTATAATTTAATTGAGTACAAAATAAATACTCTGAAGTTAAATGTGACTCAGAACAGACCATGAACTCCTCTGGGAAAAGTGCCTCTCACGGTTATTTTATATGATGTGTTTTTAATCAGTTTTATCCCTTTGTATTTGAGCTGTGTTATAAATAAAGTTCGGTGAAAGTATAAAGAAAAAAATATGCAATGTCTTTGAATACATTTTTAAATAGGCTCTATTGTGATTACTGGTCTACTCCCATGGAGTTGTGTTGCCCTTTCATAAGTGAGACCAAGACTCCCACAAAATAGCGAAACTGAGATCAATTAACCTTTTTCCAGAAACGTATGCCCCCTCTATACTTCTATACTATGCATCTTCTATACTTTGGATCAAAACAGATTTAGATTTCAGCAAAGAATTTCCAAACATGTGCAGTTCAACTTCAACTTTGTATTGCCATGACAGACAGAGGATATGAGGGTATTTGATTAAAGCCTTTCCTCTCTTCATTTTTATCACATGGGTATATTTCCATAAGTTGTAAGATGGAAGTATCAGACTGGCTATAAAAAAGTTACCGGTATGATTCTAAGCAGTGCCACTTCATTTATCTTATTTAATAACCTCAAAAATCGGGTGGGGGGGTGATTTAATCTGTGAAGGAAATGCTGAAGCAGATTACATTGTTGTGGCGTGTACATGTGCGGCCTGATGAGTGAGTGTGATTGATGTCATTAATCTTACAGTGCTGGTGGTGTATATGTTGTTGGAGAACTGGGGTACCAGAAGGTGGTCTGGTGATAATCAGAACGCCCAGTGCCTGAGCTCCAGGACCATTGCATTGCAGTGTGAAAGTGCAACCAGGTGTGCGTCCTTCACCGATGCCCTTTAGTGTGAACATTCAGCTGCTGATACTGCCCTACAGAATGTTGAAGTCTACTCACTGATCAAGTTTAGTTTCTCAAAGACGACTGTGCTTCATGTTTATTGTGTGAACAGTGCTGAGTTTTTCCTTTTTTTAACGCATGAAGAACAAGCCCGTGAGAAACTTTACAGTTTAAATATGGACTTCGATGGATGAATATTAATGCATCTCAGAATAAATAATTCAGAAGAATAATTAATTTAATATAATTTACATAAACTGTCCATGTCTATGTACTGTCCTAAATTGGTATTATTGAGGTATTATTAATTGGAAAAATACCAATAATGCTAATAATTAATATAACAGGATAGGTGAAGGAAACTCAGGAACTTTGTTTCACACATTTAACACCATCTTCAAACTTCCTGATATATTATCACTTCACACATATATATGTTACCACTTCATATGTATTCCACTGAGCACAGCAATAACCTCATGAACTTCTTTAACTCCAAAATCCAAAAAAATCACCAACATATAGCATCTCAATCCCATGTCCATTCTATCTCATTCACTCTCTTCAAATCCACCCACCTCTACATTTTCTCTCTTTTTTTTTTACTTCTAACCATAATTGAAACATCTGCAGTTATTCAGTTATTCAAATCCAAGCCCTTCTCTTGCCAACTTGATCCCCTCCCAACTCAAATCCTGTCTATCATCCTTGTCCCCACTTAAAACAGCTGCTAGTATTCCTCTCCTAAAGAAACCTGGTTCTGATCCAAGCAACCCGAATAACTTCCGTCCTATGTCAAATTTACCATTTATCTCTAAAATTCTAGAAAAAAACTGTTGCTGGCCAGTTCTTCACTTACATTTCTGATGATAATCTCTTTGAAGAATTCTACTCTGGTTTCCATCCACTACACAGCAACAAGAAAGCTCTGGTCAGGATCACCAATGATCTGCTGATGGCAGTGGATTCTGGATTTGTCCTTGATCTAAGCTTTTGATACTATCTCACACTCCATCCTCCTCCATAGATTAGTTTCCATTGGTTTCACAGGTACCCCAGTCTCCTGGTTCCAGTCATATCTCTCCAGTCACACCCATTTTGTTCAACTTAAAATCTTCAAATCATGTGTCGCCCCAGTCACTACTGGTGTTCCCCAGGGTTCTGCTCTTGGTCCTCTTCTCTTCGTCCTTTACTTCCTGATGCCCATATAATCTATTTCCAGGAAACTTATTTAAGAAATCTTGATGCCTATAGATTGAAGTGTGGCTGAGTGGGACAAATATTTCTTTCCTCGTTTTCCAGTAGATCAAGGGGTTTTGCGATACTCTTACATAGAACAATTCCACTTGGTCATATTGAAGCAATAGCTCATCCTAGAGGGAGATTTATTATTGGGCAGATCTACAATGTTAAGGCGACTCTTACAAAGGAGTATACACCCAACTGAGATGATGAAGATTTCTCAAGAAGAATATTCTCAAGGTTATCTGATCTCACTCAGCACTTTCTAATATGGGGGAGACTTCACTTGCTGGTTGGACCCTTCTTTAGACTGTTCCTCCTCTACCACAGCTGTTTAGTGTTGTGGTCCCATGGCACCTCTTAAATCCTGCTAAAAGAGAATACTCTTTTTTTCTCTTCTGTTCATCACACATATACCCGCATTGATTTCTGTTTGGTTCACAATAGGCTACTGGCATCTTTTTGATCTGCAGATATAATCCAGTTATTCTGTCAGATCATGCTTCTGTCTTAATGAATATCTATTTACAGAGTTTTATAACCACACAACCACCATAGTGGCTTAATGCATATTTGTTTATGGTGAACGACTATGTTAAATATTTCTCTAAGCAGCTGGATTTTTTTTCCAGGTCAATAAAATTCCAGATGTAACAACTTCTTTGTTGTGGGAGTCTATGAAGGCCTTCATTAGGGGAGAGGTCATTTCCTATGTGGCATACAAAAAGACGGTAAAGAGAGAGAGAAATTGTTGAAATTATCACAACATATAGCACTCTTGGACTTATATGCTTCGACAAATTGTCTATCTTCCATAGTCTTGCTCTCTTCTCTCGTCTCCTTTTTCAGGCACTGTCATGGTGAAGTTGCGCTCTCCCTCACC
>JBAMYA010104521.1:0-20012 GCA_037176975.1 Arrhamphus sclerolepis | reverse complement strand
ATACATACATACATACATACATATATGTATTTAATATACTGCATCCAAAGTAGTGTTTTGGTGTTAAAATATTCCAGTCTTTGAAGTATCACACATATAAGGACTCAGCGTTGGGGGAGGGAGGGGGGTTGGCTGTCCCTGAATATTGTCAAAATGTCTCCATCTGGTGGACAGAAGTGAGAAGTCCAGATTAACGCTCAGATATGATCAAATGCATGTATGAAGCTTTAATGCAAGTCAGATCAAAAACTGCAGTTTAAATGAGTTTAAATGGGCCTTTTTTTGTGGTACAATTGTAACCCTTGTTGGTACCAGTATGTCTGAAAACAAAACAAAACAAAAAACTACACCATAATCGTGCTAAGATTCATGGAAATAACGCAGCCAGAGTTGGGAAGAAAATTTAAGAACTAAAAGCTCATTAAAACTTAAACTATTTGGTCTGAGAATGTTACATAATCTTCCTGTAAACCAGTCAATATTGTATGGCCACTTACATCAGTCTTCATAATCAACACGTCTACGCTTGTAAATATTTAGAGCCTAGTGTTCATGTGCTGTAAATAATCTTGATATTTTTCATCAGCTGCTGCCAGGTTGTGAGGAGCAGACAGAGAAACATGAGGAAGAACCTGAAGCTGCTGGACTCATCTGCAGTCATCCTGACTGAGCTGAGTTAATCCTCTGATCTCAGGTTTACCTGCTGTGGACCGGTGGCCTCAATCTGGACATCACCTGTTTACTGTCAGACATCCACATAAACATGTCCTTCACTGAGACAAACATCTATGAGGATGAGACAGAAGAATGCGAAGAGGAACTTGCAGAACAGCTGAACCCATGTCTGCATGCTGTTAGTTGACTTCAGCTCAACCTTCAACACAATAATCCTCAAGAACCTTGTCACCAAACTGGGCCTGAACGCACCACCGCTAGACTTTCTACCACAGAGACCTCAGAGTTAGCATGTAGGCAACATCTGCCTGAGAGATGAGCTTGATGTTAATGAAGACCACCAACTACAAAACAACAACAGCATGCTGACATAACTCATTAGGAAGAACATGCAAACTCCACATAGAAAGACCAGCTGAACCAAGATCCTGAACCTTCTAGCTGTGAAGTATCAGTGATAACCACTGGACTACTGTGCTGCTGTCATGGAGAATACAGAAGAAGAAGAGGAGCTGCTGCAGCAGGACCCAGCATTACGAGGATAGGACCTGCAGAAGGAGAAGACAGACGATGTTAATGTTATAAGTGATCCAGGACAATCTGAAACTGAGATAAGACAGACAGGGTGAAGATGCTCAGTGAATGAAGGAAGTCCCCCCAGCAGCCTAAACCTAACCCAGAACTAGGACATGGTCTACACCTCCATACACCCTCATCAAGATCTCCATCTAAACCCCCATCTACATCTACATCTACATCTTCACCTCCATTTCCATGCATATCCCCATCTATACCTCCATTTCTATCTACACCTCCATTTACACCCCCATCTCCACCCCCATCTCCACCTCCATCTTCACCTCCATCTCCACCACCATCTAAACACCATCTCCATCAATGGAACTGCTGTGGAGATGCTTAAACACACCATGTTGCTGAGAGTGCACGTGGAGAATAACCTGTCCTGGTTCCTTCACACCTCCTCCCTGCTGAAGAAGGCTCACCAGCATCTGGAACGTCCTGTGACAACTGAAGAGGAGGCACCTCAGCACCTCCATCCTCTCCAACGTCTACAGCAGCACCTCAGAGAGCGTGTTGACCAGCAGCTCCACCATCATGGACAGAAAGGAGTCTGGTGAAGACTGCAGACAGTTTACTGGGTCCACCATGGAAGATGTGGCCCAGAAACACACTCAGGAGGGTAACCAGTATCCTCCATAAACCCACCACCCCCACCATGGACTGTTGATTCTCCATCAGATAGACAGTCCAGGAAGCTGCTCTGTAGCACCACCAATACAAAAGTTAGTCCCGCTCCCTTTCTTAATTCTGGGGGTTTTTTTTGTGTGTGTAACAACATTTTTAATAAAAATCATCAGATTTTTTTTTTTTTTTTAGTGCATCATTATTTCTTTAACCAAAAAAAGAGCCAAAATAAGGTGCTACTGTTTCCAGAGGATTTAAGAGTTTCAGCCAGGTACTAATGACCATCATCATTGATTAACTGATCATCAGCAGGTGTTCAGAGCTCAAGAAAAGGAGCCATCAGGCATGCTGTCATGCAATGCCAGGAGGGGAAGACATCAAGCAGTGGGCTTAGAGAAGCAGCTGTGGGCAAGCTAAATGCTGAAATTCCCTTTTATGCTCTGACAACAACAGCTTATTAAAAGTTCTCACATCAGAGGAAACATGACTCACACATAGAAGTGATGGGTCTCTAAAACCACTACATGACCTGAACAAAGTCACTGGACCACTGGCTGCTCTGTCAAACTCTCTTCATTAAAAATACACTTCCTGTTTGTGTGTTTTGGAGGTGTGGCTTTTGGGAACATCAACTCATCTGTAAACCAGAATATTCTACAGATAGATGTGAGGTCATCTATCTGACGACTAAAATCCAGCAGCTGATCTACATCAGAATGGACTAGAAAATAAAATAATCAAGGTTTTGGAATGTTTGAGTCAAAGTCCAGACCTCAACCTGGCTGAAAAACTGTGGTGGACCTTCAAAGAGCTGTGGAGAAGTGAACTTCCAAAAACCTCAAACAACTGAAGCAACAGCAGCTGATGACGAACTCAGACCAAAAAAAAGAAACAAGATCTAAAGTGTGGCCATTTTTATGTGTTGGACCTGTGCAGCAATTTAAAGAATGGATCAGAACTCCTCCAGAACCATGTGATAAACTGATGATGTCATACGGGAAATGCCTTGTCAGGTCTGTAGAGCTTCCAGTGGACCCAGTACGGAACTTTCTGGGCTTATATTCTGAATCACTGCTTAACTAACAACAAATGCTCTGAACCCACTTACTCCTGCACGGTGCTGCTGCTCATGTCCAGGTACCTGCTGCTAACCCACTGGACCTGGAACCAGTCTCGGTAGCCGATGTTCCCGCAGCACTCAAACTGAATCTGCAGCAGGTCCAGAGTCCTCTTCAAGTAGCAGCGTCCTGGGGTGTCCGTGTCCTTGTAGTAGCGCATGGCACTTCTCAGGCCCAGGAACAGGGACTCCTCCAGCTGAGCACGCACGCCATAGCACGCCAGTGCTCCCGCCAGGACACAAGCAGTGAAGAAAAAGCTGCAGGCCACATATGGGACCATCACCAGCTTCCAGCGCAGGAACTTGTTGGTGTCAGTACAGTCCAGGCAGATCTGGGCACCAAGGAAGTTGATGGTACAGGCAGCCAGGCCCGTGGTGATCAGCACATGTGGCACGTACAGGACGCTCTGCTCTGACATCACTTCCTGCCACTTCTGGATTTCCACCAGAAGGAACAAGCCCAGGCCAAAGAGGATGGATCCAGTCACTACAGAGATCCAGTTGAGCAGCCAGAGGACCTCGCCCAGCTTCTGCCTCTCCGCTTTGGTGAAGGTCACCTTACCGACTGCCATGTTGACCTGCTGCTGTCTGAGACTTTCACCAGGACAAGGACATGCTCCAGAACCGGATCACCTTAAACTTTAACTGCAGTACCCTTCATGGCCACCAGGAGGTGCGTCATGAACATATCTGGAGTCGAAAACATTGGAAACATCTCCCCAACCATGAAGCATACATTGGTTCTCCTGGAAATGATCCCAGCAGGTCAGCTGGTTCTGCCTGATGTAAAACTGGATCGTACTGATCATGAGTTCTCCTGAACACAACAATCCAGTCTGAGTATCGAAGGCTAAATAAAGGCTAAACACGGCTAAATTAATCTTGCATTTGTCAGGCCACGTTACTGTGGAAACATGAAGGCACTAGAGCAGCAGTGTAAGTCACTCTCTAGTCCAGCTTCATCTGGCCATCGGTTCTTTCAGCGTACCACATCCTGGATTCAGCTGCTCCTGTGTCGAGAATTAAACCCAACTCCGGTCACGGTTCCACCCAGGTCCAGCCCACGAAGCCCTGCTTCAGTGTGCCCTTGGTCCCAGTAAAAGCACCAGGACAGAGGAGGAAGAGGAGCAGTCGCTGCTGCCTGCAGGTGTCATAAGGAGCTTAAGGAGGTATTTTAGTAACTCCACAACCAGCATGTGAGTTCAGCAGAGAGGAGGGAGCACAGAGAGGTTCTTGAATCCTGAAAGACCCAAACCATCATCTGTAATGTACTATACTATCCTATACTATACTATACTATACTATACTATACTATAGTATAATATAAATCACTACAGTACAATTTTTTTGTACAACTATACATTCAGGTACTCATCAAAATCTTTGGAGTAATTTTGTTTTGCTGTTTTGAGATTTTGTTATAAAATTGCAAAGTTTTAAACATTTTTGTCTTAAAAGTCTACAGCTAGTCTACAGCTAGTGGTCTGCAGCCCCTATTGACCAGTAGAAGAATTGCAGCCTCTAGTGGTTGATAGCGGAACTGCAGCTTATAGTGGTTAGTAGAAGAACAGTTGTCCTACTTCTGTAATGACTTCAACTCAGAAAACTGGATGGTGCCCCGCCCAACACCCGGGTGTGACCAGCTTCTGCTGTTGTGACAGATTGCATTCTGGGAGTATGAGAGATTGAATGACCAGTTACACACTGGGAATCATTGAGGTATTGATCACATCCTGCTTGGTTTAAAGTACATCTTGATTAGAGTGGTAAACGCTGACAGTGAAGTGTGAGATTTGGGGGAACACATGGAGACGTGAGCGCTTGTCTTCAGGCTGAACCAACCACACTTCCTGTCTCATATGAGTCCAAACAGGACGGGTTCTGTCCATAAGTACCATCACAGCTCAGAGGAAATGCCTCTGCTCTAGTCAGGAACAGCCAGGAAGCAGCTGTGAACGAGTTTCCTGGTTTAAACCACAGACAGCGGAGCGACAATAGAAGACGACGGGGGTTGGCCATAACAGAAGACAGATTGTCTCAGTATATTTAACAAAAATGAAGGCACAAAAAGAAGGAAACAAACAACTTTAATATGGGAAAATCCCAAGTACCCCATCAGTGCTTCCACAGGGTTTATGAGTTGCATTCAGCAGTCAGGAGGTGTTTATACATTTGTTTTAAAACAATGCCAAAAGGGAAAGACATCAGCAAAGAGCTCAAAGAACTGCTGTACAGCAGTAAAGCAAAGGTTCTACCTCCTGCAGTTCATCTACTGACCACTTGAGACTGCAGTTGACCACTAGAGAATGCAGTATTATTTCTGACCATGTCCATCCCTTCGACACAGTTGATCATGTTTTCGATGGATACTTCCATCAGGATAATGCACCATGATCATCTCAAATCGGTTTCTAGAACACGACAATGAGTTCTCTGAACTCCTACGACCAGATCTCAGTCCAGTACAGCAGATTTGCGACTTGGTGGAACTGATAATTCTCATCATGGATGAGCAGCAACTGGTGATGCTGTCATGAACATCTGAGGAACATTTCTAACACCTGGTTGAATATACACCAAAGATTAATCCTGAACGAAAAAGGAGGTCCAACCTGCTATTAGAGTGGTGGAGCTGATAATGTGTCCTTGATAGTACTGGTCTCCTTAGCTTTCCTCACTGAACTCTTAAAACCTTGTTGTGCTTGGTAAATTATTTATTCATAAATACAGATAGTTGAAAATCAAGACATTTTCTTTTCCTTTTTAATAAAAAGTTTTGTAAAATTTTCTGTGATCCCTGAAATGGAAATATATTGGTTTCTGAACATCACGGATCTGAAAAACACATTTTGTTTACAGTGTTGCTCGACAGATTTTATGTTTTTCAGGAGGGGTTCTCAGCTTGAGCAACTGGTGGAGCTTCTGTAGTTGTTGTTGCAGATGAAACATTTCTGAAAGATTTTTTTCAGCAGAAACATCTCAGACTCACTGTCAAGCACGATGGTCGAGACTTCATGATTTGAGACCTGGACACCTTCCAGCGGACCATGAATTCTGTAAGCAGAATACTCTGGAGACAAATACGCATCCATCTGTCTGACAGCTGAAGCTTGGCTGAAACTGGATCATGTGGCAAGAAATGATCCAAACAAAGCAGCAAATCTACAATTATTGTTATTAATATTAAACCTTTATTTCACCAGGAAAATTCCATTGAGATTAGAAATCTCTTTCGCAAGAAAATTGTGGCTAAGACTGGCAGTGGCATACAGAGATCAAGGTTCTGGAATGTTCTAGTCAAAGTCCAGACCTGAACCTGACTGAAATGTTGCGGTGGACCTTCAGAGAGCTGTGGAGCCGTGGATGTCCAAAAACCTCAATGAACTGAAGCAACAGAAGCTGATGACAAGCTCAGACCAAAAGAGGGAACCAGATCTAATGTGTGGCCATTTCTGTGTGTTGCACCTGTTGAACAACATTGTAAAGAAGAATGGACTGGGGTCCGCTTCAGAAAGCTAGTCACGTAGAACCTCAGAGTGAACAATGACATGTCACATTTTACGTCAGTACAGTATGTTGATGATCAGAACAGAATTCTGTAGAATTCTGTAAATCACAGATATCACCCACAGTATGTCCATGCACATGAAAAAGCTTGGATTATTGATTTTATTATTGATTTGCTAATGTCAGTTTTTATGAACAATGTGGATACTGTACTTACTTTAATATATCATGAAAAAGAGAATGAAGCAGAACTGAGAGAAAAGTGGTTCAACTCATAAGCCTCCCCTCTTTTTCTTTAAACACGCGCATAACCTATAAATATATAAATTTCTTTTTCCATTCGCCACAAAGTCATTGGATAATCAACATGATTTAAAACTTGATTTCATTAATTGTTTGCAATAATTTTATTAGTATCCTGCTCCCACTTCTGTGAGTAAAGAAGTCCCTTTAGGATTTACTAGTGAGACTGGATGTATTCATCATTTATTCATCCAAGCTCCTTGAATGGTTTTTACGTTTTCCATTCCTCCGAAATGTTTTAGAAGGGAATCCGACCAACCATGTTGTGTTGTGGGTTATCTGTCAGTAATACATCTTATACTTCATCTTCAACAGTTTGAAAGCTTTTTTTTTTCCATCATCACTAAATCTTTAAATTACTCATCAACTCTGCAACTTTTCCCTCATCAACTGTCTTTCCTTCACCACTGCAGTCTTCTTATTGTAGAAAGTCACACGACTACAATGAAATCTCTAATTCAATGAAGAGGAATTTGAGTATCTCTTTCGTTTAGTGGCATTGCCATGGTGAATCACTCTATCAGAGCTCCATCGATGATTTATTTTTGTAGTTGAGGTAATTCAGAGTCAACATACTCAGAGATAACTGAACCAGCTCTGAGCAACTGTTCTGGAACCAGGTTTGTTTGACTCAGAGTTTGTTGAACCTCCTTACTGAAACCCCAAAACTCCTCCAGAACCAAGTCAGAGAGTGATAAAGTCAGACAGGATTTCTGAGCATTACTGCTACTAAATTTGTATCTACAAAAGGTTCAGTCGTGGCACTACTTGGTATTGCCCACATGGGTTTTTCTTTGTTGTCTTAATTTTTGTTAAACAAATAATGGTTTAGTTATATGTTGTTTATTTGATGTTATATTTATATCATGTCATACTTATTTCTATTATTTTATCATTATTATTTATTTATTTAAATTATATTATTACAAGCATACATACATACAGTTAAAATGTGATCCTAACTTGGTAACACTGTTGCATAAAAACTGGTTCACCTGTAGGATAAAACAAACAGAAACAGTTTGTTCTGCTCACAGTCTTCAGAAAAATGACCTTTATAACACTGCAGCTTAGGTAACTAAATTTAATTTAATTTGAACTATTATGTAAAAAGAAAAACAATTAAAAGGAAAAATAGAAATATAGTCATAATAATAATCACAATAATAATATTGATTATATAATTATAAATACATTTTAATACATTTTTTTATGAAATAAAAAATATATGTATGATTTTATAAAACAATAAATAATTAAACATAAGAAATTGCAAATCTACAATTAGTAATTATAAATTATTAAGTTGACAAATCATAAAAAATTATTTTTACATAAATAAGTAATTGGAAAATTTATAGATACAATCTAAACATTCCACAAACTGAGCTCAAAATAAATATACATTAAATTCGAGTTTCAGTAAATAAAATACATTAATCAGGGCCTGGCTGATTTTATCTCCACTAAAACAAACAAACAGCTGTCTTTGTTTACTCATTTATTGCGGTGACGTCACACGGCGGAGGGGCGGGGTTGTACCAGTCTCTCCCGATTCCTGTCAATCACGCCATGACGTCATGTATCCGGAGCGTTTCCGGTGCAGGAGGGCGGAGCCTCCGTGTTCCTCAGGGAGAAACAACTCAGGTAAGTCAGGCTAGCGCGAGACAGCAGCTGACAACTTCCGGAAGCGGGATGTCATCCTTCAAAATAAAAGCATGGACCACAGCATTTTCACATCTTCTGAAATGACTCAGGGGTTTTATTTCTCTGCACAAATTTAAAGAGACACACTTTTATGACTGCTGAAATTTTTCACTTTCATAAAGTCATAATATTGTCCACAACTAATTAATGAATAAATTCTGGATTGATTCTGGATTAATCTGAACCAGCTGATTTCTACTGTTGATGTTTTTGTTCATGAGTTTTCTTCCCTTTCCATGTGATAATATATAACAGTTTAATAATAAATATCACAAAGAAATATACAACATATTGGTGAAAGAATCACAGAAATGTATTTTCTGAAATGACAAATGTTTGAATAAAAATGTTGCCACACAGATTTTAAATTTAAAAAAAATTTAAGAACATGTGGAAAAATTAGTACCCTCTATTTTGTTTTATTTGTGTGTAATAGAAATCATTTGAATGTAGCAAATACAACCTCAGATGAACAACAAAATAAACTTTATTTAACAAAAATTAAGCTGAAAAGGAAAAAAAAAACATGCGTTGTCCAGGTCCAGATCATCATCCTTCCAGCACCATGCTTGACAGTGGGTCTATAATTTGTCTTGAAAAGAAAAAAACAACAACATGATTTTAGGTAGACATGTTAGGATGTTTTGTCAAAAAGTCCTGATTTTGTGACTTATAAGACACAAAATCATTATTCAAAGTTCCCATAAACTGCATCAACTGGCTGATTAAGTGTGTTTTCTGAGCTCTCTTAATAGGGTATTTAATGTTGTCTTTCCTCAAAATTGTCAATGTGCATTTTTACCCACACCCTCAAATCCCTGTCGGTGTCTCTGTCATGACAAAAAATGTCTTGGTCTGTTCATAAATGATTAAATTTACTGTAAAGCTATAACTCTATGGAGTCGCTGCCAGCAGTTAACTGAGTTTATCCAAACAGGAGCATATTTCTGATTGTATGATTGGCTCTATGAGAGCGACCCAGTTCAAATAAACTCATTTCAAGGTTGGTGAATGAAGATAATGGTGACAGTTATTCCTAAAAACAATAGTTATTCCTCCTCCTTGGCCTGATGCTAGTTAAAATAGCAGCAATCCCGAGGTAGAAGTTCAGAGAAATCACACAGACAATCCAGTCATCTAGATCAGGGTTCAATGATCCAAACTTGGCTGGAGCCAGCCAGTATGAAGCTTCAACTGTTCCTGGAGCCAAGCTGACGAGGTGAGCAGGAGCCGTGACAGGTACCAACATGGTGTCCAGAGGATCAAACATGCCGGGACACAGAGAAGAGATGCTGCACTTTAATGTCAGTCCAGGAAGCTGCAGAAAAAGAGTTTCAACTTCACCAGCAACAGCGGCGTCTACTGCTGGGGTGGATGTGCTTTCACTGAGGTCTGGTAGGTGAGCGAGAATCCCTGACAGAAATGACTTTTACCTCCACCATTATCAGTCTTAATTAAATCGTTGTTGTTGTTGTTATTTTGCTCTGTTAGTTGACATATTGTCTCATGTGAAAATGTTGGCGTTTATGGGCTGGAGCTCACAGGTTGTGATGCTGAAAGCTCCTTTAAGTGAAGTCTTCTTGAAACTTTCCAAGGTTGGAGAAAAAGTCTGGAGTGAAGAAAAAAAAAACCTTTTCAGCCCTTAAAACAAAACAAAAAAGAAAGAAACGACGGATTTATTTATCCTACAAGTTAACTGATCCTCAGACAGAGGTTCAGACCTCCAGAGTCCAGCAGAACTTGGACGGGTCTTTGTTAGTGTTGGAGGAGGATCAAAATGTGTAAAGTGTTATGAAATACTGCAGACTTTTAGACTAACTTGTGTTTCAGCTGAATATTTAAGTTGAGAAATTTACACGTGAAGAACGTAACAATAGAATTAGAGCTTCACTGCATGTCTATTTGACATGCCAGACTATCCTGATTTAACTACACTGAGGTAAAACCGGATTTGACCTTGGACCTTTAATTGAATCTTATATATTATGAAAACTTTTTAATTTAAAAGTAAAAAGGTTGCAGTTTGGGCAAACTTGGGCAATAACAATTTGTGATTTTAGGACAAAAAGTTGTGACTTTGCAAATATCAGGGTTTTACAAGAAAAACTGTTATGATGTTAAGTGAAAAGATCATGAGTTTTGCAAGACTCACAGTTTTACAGCAAACACCGGGAAGTGTTGTAAAAAAAAAAAAAAGTGATCTTTTTAAATTTCATGGTTTTACAGCAAAAAGTCCTGATTCTGTAAATTTGAGACTTTCATGATGAGAATGTGTGATTTTAGGACATAAAACTGTAATTTTATGACAAAAAATTACAATAGTAAGTTGAAAAGTCAGAATCCTGAGAGTTGCAATTTTACAACAAAACAATTCCACAAAAATTATGATTTACTCACAAAAAGTTTGCGATTTAGTCTATATTAGTTTATATTGTATTGTACTGTATTATATCATTTAACTGGGTGTGGAATACATGCCCTCAAGCATATTTAAACTATGTTAATATAAAAAATGTTCTTGGACTTTAACAAGGAATCTGTGCAGTTCAACAGAATGTTAGAATATGTGTTTGTATTTTTTCATGCCTTCTTTAAAATCATTTTCCTGATTGTTTATTCGATATTTTTATTGCTTTTGCGCCGTGGAGGTTTGCACCACTTTGATTGTACATGTTACAATAAAAGTCCTTCCAACCGTTCTGACGGACTTGCGTCTTTTATTTCGAAGCTCCAGTGACCGGAAACGAGAGTTCCGCCCCGCAGCTTGTCCCTGGATGCTCCGACCTGGATTCAGCCATATTCCCAGCGCTCAGCCACACCGGCAGCCGCCTTAAACTCACCCAAACCTGCCTCTAATCCCCGCGGCGCGCCGCCTACCGCTTCTCCCGAGCCTCGTGGTTCCTAGTCGAGCCGCCACCGCAGCTCCCGGACCCGTTCCTGGGCCGTTATACCTACCGGCGGACATGGAGCAGCGGCGGCGGCCAACCTGAGAGTCGACGCTGTTCCCGACGTCCCCGATCCCTGAGAGGGAAGTCCAGATTTACCGGATTAAAACCGATGCGGAACGCGAACGGACGCGGGCCCTGCTGGCTGTTCGGCTCGCGACGCGACGCGGTGACCGACGGACACTGAACCGAAGCGGATCCGAACGTCGGGAATGTTCTCCCGGAGCTAACGGGCTAGCCGCCGCTAGCAGCAGCCTCGGCAGGAAGCGGAGCCTCGGCGGCGGCGGCGGAGGAGGAGGAGGAGAAGGAGGAGGCGGATACTCGGACGGAGCGACAGGGCTGCGGTTGGGAGTACCAGCTGGGGGATCGGACGGTCGTCTCCAGGCAGGATGTCGGCTAAGGAGCGACTGAAGCGGCTGGAGGATCTGCTGCTGGAGCAGAAGGCGGCGGGCTGTCTGAGTATGGAGGCTCTGCTGGACCTGCTGCTCTGCCTCTACTCGGAGTGCTCCAACTGCCCCCTGAAGAGGGAGAAGCACATCACCGACTTCCTGGAGTGGGGTAAGAACCAGGACCAGGACCTGGAGAGACCGCCAGGGTCCAGAACCAGGATATATAGAGAGCCTGTTCAGGTCCAAGGTCCAGACCAGGGCATAGAGAGAAGCCATTAGGGTCCAGAACCAAGAAATAGAATCTATATAGGTCCCGAATCAGGACCGGAGAGGACCCATTCTGGTTTAGAACCAGGACCTGGAGAGAACCCATTAGGGTCTAGAACCTGGAGACAGACTTCCCGGACCCACAACCAGGACCTAGACAGAGCCTATCCTGCTCCAGGATGTGGACCTGGAGAGTCTGCCAGTGTCCAAAAGCAGAACCTAGAGAGAGCCTCTTTGAGTCTAGTACCATGGCCTAGTCCTGGACCTGCAGAGAGCTTCTTAAGGTCCAGGACTAGGATCTAGGACCAAAACGTTGTTATTTTACAACTAAAAGTTGGACAAATGTGTCTAAAATTGCAATTTTATGGTGAAAAGTGTCAGTTTTGTGTCAAACAGTTGAAATTTTGTGAATTTTTTTTAAAGAAAGCATTTAACAAAAATGTGCAAGATCAGAAAAATTGTGACGTAACAAGTGGCAAATTTATGTAACAAAACAGAAAATTTTAATACAATTGTTGAATTGTTAAACAACAAATAGCTGTGATTCTTATGAGAAATATCCCAACAAATCTCAAAATTATGGTAAGAAGTTTAATTTAGCAAAATTTGAAAAATTACAACAGCAATTTGTCATTTTTGGACCAAAAGGTGCAATTATATGAAATCTGGACTTCTTACATCAAATGGTTGCAATTTTGCAGAAGTTGATATTTTATAATAAAAATTGTAATATTAAGTGAAAAGGTGCAATTAGTGATGTTCACAATTTTATGGTACAAAGTAGGAGTTTCATGTCGGGATATTCATTTTTTGTTAATTATTTTGAATTTATTATTTAATTTGAACACCTCAAATCCTCAAAAAGACAGTTACAACAAAAATTGCGAATTTATGTTTAGTCACAAAAGTCACAATTTTGTTAGTCATGATTTTACAACAAAATTGTAACTTTAATATTAAACTTAAGATTTTAATTGTATGTTTTTTGTGATATTTTTTACACTTCCTACTGAAATTCGTTTTCTTATGACAAATAATAAGATATTGTGAAATTCACCATTTTAATTTTAAAAAGTTAAAAAATAACTTTTCTACATTAAGTTTCAAAAGTATCAGCGCTGCAGCTGATTAAAAAATTAATTTTGTCTCCTGTGGGATATTTGTTTGGCGGTTTGAGGACTTTTCCAGGCTCCTTAGAAGGTTCGTGGATGTTTCGGGGACTTCAGAGGTTCTGACAGATCCATCCATTTAGGGGTCCGTGAATGAGGAGCAAGATCGTTGAGATTCCTGGGACCTCAAGGATGGAGGTTTGGAGAGATTTGAACCTTCCTGGAACGACATGGTTGGTGGCTGTTGAAGGATTTCCAAGGTAGCCAAGGCGTTTCCAGGCTGCTGCAGTGCAGATGAGCGAGGCTGCTGTCAGAGCTCAGTTTGACCCACTTTGTCCTGGTTCAGCCTGTCCTGGTTTCTGTGACCTGGATCCCGCAGCTCCAGGACTCTGAAGGTTCTGGTAGTCTGACTGGGATCGGAAACCCTCTGAAGCATCACGGCTCACCGAGAGCAAGGAGATGGTTTTCTGTCCGTGTTGTTAAAATGCCAGCTGGTTGTCGTTCTCCAGAGACAGATGCATTCTGGGTAATGTGGAGCTACAAACACCATCCTGTTATCAGTTTAAAACTCCACAGATTGTAACGATGTCAGGATGACCACTCTGACTGAAAGACGCTGAACCAGCAGCTGAATAAATGCAACGTTCCAACTCCAGATTGGACCATCAGAAGCAGAAAATCGCTGGAAACGTGTCATGCTAAGTCTCTGTGATGAATCCCAATCATTATTGATTGCTCTAATTGATGATAAAACGCTTCTGCTAGTGGCAGTTTAGTCACTTTTTAGACATTTCAGGAGGGAGTTGATTCAGGATTTCCCCCTCAGAGCTTGGATTTGAAATCTAAAACTAAACCAAAAGTGCTGATCCACCTTTAAGATGATTATGATCAATCTGATCTGTAGTTGGTCAGTCATTGATGGCTCAGCCTGATGGGTCAGAGCCACATCTGGACAGATGTATGGTCTGAAAACTTCACGTTAATCCCTCTGAGAGATGCTCAACAAGGACGGACTGATCCGATTGGCTCCCCAAGACTTTAGGGCATAATTAATGAGCTGAGAAAATGTAAATTTGCTTGCAGTGAACGTTTTTGTATTTTACAACAAAGTCAAAGTTTTGCAAAATTCTTGGTTTCACGAAAAAAGGTGTGGCTTTACAACAAAATGTAGAGATCTTGTAAAATTCAAAATTTTGTTTTCTTAGTTTGCAAAATTCGAGATTTAAGGATTTAATTTATTTATTTTGTGAAATTTACTAATTTAAAGGGAAGAAAATTATGATTTATAAAAGGAGAAGCTTTACAACATAAAGGCATAATTTTACTTATAAAAGTTGATATTTGCCACAACTCCCTTAAAGATTTATTTATGTTTTTAATGACAGTCAAGGAGACTATTGAACTCTATCAACTGACTAATTTTGGCCAAACCCTACAGTTTTCGGTTCTTCATTTGTCAGAATCAGATCCAAAGATCCTAAAGAAGTGGTCCACTTGAAGCTTAACCTGGGTCAGACTGGATCCTGATTGGATGAGGGAGGCTGTAGAAGCCACGCCTCCTCCCATTTGTCCACAGAACTGCTGTAGGAGTTCTGAAGTCGGACTGGAGGTCCAGCAGGTTTCAGAACCACCTGGTTTCAGGTTCTAGAAGGCGAAAAGCTGCTTTGAGAACAAACGAGAACATTTCTGAAGAAAATTTTGACGTGAATGTCCAAAAAAACTGATTTGAGGAGAGCTGCTGGGTGACTGCTGTGACCATGTTTTAGGATGAAAAGTCACAAATTCACACGTAAAAGTTGAAGTTTCTTCTCAAAAAGTTGCAATTTTGTAAGAAAAAAACATTACAGCAAAAATTTAATTGCTTTTGCAATTTTGGAAAAGTCAGTATTTTACGGCAGAATTTTTTGTTTTAAGTTGGAAAGTTGCAATTTTGTGAATTTCATGGTTTTATGACAGAAACTTGCAATAATGTAAAATGTCATTTTACAACAAAAATCTCTTTAAAAAAAATTACAAAATTGATTCTTTTTAGTCACTATTTCCATATTTGTAATTTTACAAGAAAAAGTAGTGTTATCTAAAAGAAAATATCAACGTTCCAATCAAATCTGAAATTTGAATTTTTTACAAAAACAATTAAATTTTATGACAAAAAGTTAAAATGTCATTTCACAAAAAAAATTTCTGATGTTACAACAAAAACTCATAATTATAGAAGGAAAAGTCAACAGAACAAATCTCAGTCCTCCAAAAGTTTTAAAAGAAATGTAAATATAGTCAGAGTTAAAATTTGTAATTTTATAAGACTAAAAACAAAATTGTCAGTCTTCAATTAAAACATTTTTTTTGTGAAATCTGAGATGTGACAAAAGCAAAGAAAACTACACAGCGTGTTGATTCCATGTCAGAAAGTCAGTGCAAAAGTCGATGATCAGCCGTTGAAATAGTTTTTCTTCTTTTTCTTTTTTTTCCCAGCATGAACACCGTACAGTGAATTACTATTAAAGATCCTAAAGCACAGCTGGTGACGGGGCTGGTGGTTTTGGTGTATTTGTCGTTGCTCTGATGCGTTTCTATTCTGGTCTCTGGAAGTGACCCAGATAAATCTGATCTCAATTCAGATGAATTAAAGATGAGTGAGGAGCTGCCTGTCTGCAGGGTCCTAGTGTCTCTCCATTCCTCACCATTATTATTTCCTGTTTCTTGTTTAGCATTTATATTGCAGGGCTGCAACTAACGATTATTTTGGTAATTGAGCTGTTATTGAGTTACTATAATGTTATGAGGTCAGGTGGATGATCAGCTTTAAGTGAACCAACAACAATATACTTGCATCGCACCTTTCTGGTCCAGGAACTGTTTGATTTGGCCTACAAGCGCGTTCAAAGACAGTTTGGTGTATTGTCCAGTTCTGTGCTGGACGGACCACCACCCCTCCAATACGTCAAACTGGGGCCCAAACGTGATTGTCCAGTGGTTCAGGACGTTAACATTAGTTACTGTGAAAATCGTAATTAAAAGAAGAAACGGCTTCATGCAGTTATCAACAGCAGACTGGAGTCTATACTGCCCCCTGCACTTCCTCTATTGAACTGCAGTTACAAGCGTTTTCCCATCGAAGACTCCTCGTCAGTGACATTTATGTGGTGTAGACAATGTTGACTAATCGTTCAAGTCCTGGTTTGATGTGTTTTCCAGAAACTTTGTTACAATGTGCACATTTGTGTGTGTGTCCACAGTGAAACCCTTCACCACCACGGTGAAGGACATGCGGCTGCACAGAGATGACTTCGAAATGCTGAAGGTGATTGGACGAGGAGCCTTTGGAGAGGTGAGACCGCCCCCTAGTTTACTGACTCCACCTCCTTCTTCTAGTGACATTACAAAAAGCTCCAACCATGTGAGGTTTTAACATGGAGGTCAGTGTGAACTGACTCACTGTTGGAGCCAGACCCTAGTGGTTGGTAGAGGAACTGCAGCCTCTATTGGTCAGAAGAGGAACTGGGTTGATCTGGAAGGATCTGGAGATGAAGCCTAGATTAGAAACTTGCAGCTACTGTTTTTGCAGTTGGACAAAGAATACTACCTGGACTAACAGGTGAATGACCTCCAGACTGTTGGCCACATCCTCCTGGCTGACCTGCACCCTTTTGGTTTGACTAACGTTGCCTGGACCTCTGCTGTGACCCAGCCCTGAGAAAACTACGTGTTCAATTATTTGTGATATTGACTTAAGGTCATGTGATCCATCCCACACTAAAGGACCACCCACTCTACCTCCATGCTCCTTTCTTTGGTCCAGTTGGTGATGTTCTTGATTCTGGCAGATAGCAGAGGCTGCAGCTGTCCTTGTTTCAGATCCACATGTCATGGAGCGTTGCATTATGGGATGCAGCATGCAGGAGCAGCCATGTCCTTTGTATACTGCGTGCTAGTTTTTAGAGGAAAAGAAAAATCAGCCAGTGTGTCCTCACCAAAGTGTGCTGCTGCGTTCAGGTTCAGTTGTTCATCCTGAATGTTGATGGTGAGGAGCCAGCAGCTGGATAGTTGTTCTCAGGTCAGGTGTTCTCCTTTCAGATCAGGAACAGGTGTGTTGCCACCTCTGTTGTGATTGGTCGGCTGTGTGTTGATGAGTAAATGGTCGGGTGTGGTGGTGCGTCTGTCATCAGAGACTGCAGGGGAGACGAGCAGAACGGGAGCTTTTCAAGAACCGCCTCCTCTTCACCCTGCAGCTGCTGCACGAGTCCAAGTGTGTTCAACGGCATGTTAACCTGCACACTCGATTCTGACCCGTTTGACTGTTTCTGGAAGAGGTCAGGAAGTGCAGCTCAGGTGTGACTGGATGTCTGATACTGGACAGGTGTGCACCAGTTCATCAGGATGTTACTGTGGATGCTGCACTAGGAGCTGCAGACTTTCATAATGAGGAGTGTTCAAATCGATCGGTCTGATTGTTGATATTCTCGTCTTGAATAATTTGATCAGCACTCAAAAAAAAAAAAAAACAGGCAGAGATCAGATATCTTCATCTCAACCCCTTCATCAGAGTTAATGTCTCTTGCCCCTCTCTCTCTCTGTATCAGACTCATTGTCTCTTGTCCTCTTCCTCTCTCTAGCAGTCTCTCGCCCCTCTCTCTCTCTCTGTTAATGTCTCTGTTAATGTCTCTCGCCCCTGCCTCAGGTTGCCGTGGTGAAGATGAGGAACACAGAGAGGGTCTATGCGATGAAGATCCTGAATAAGTGGGAGATGCTGAAGAGAGCTGAGGTGGGCCTCCTCGTCATCCTCCTCATGTGTGACCTGTAGCTTTGTTGTTAGCGTGTTGTTGACGTGTTCTCTCTGCAGACGGCGTGTTTCCGTGAGGAGCGTGACGTCCTGGTGAGAGGAGACAGCCAGTGGATCACCACACTGCATTATGCCTTCCAGGATGAAAACTACCTGGTGAGTAACACCTCCGACGTACATCTGCCGACTGTTTGAGCTCTGATGTGGTCATGTGACCTGGTACCTATGTGTACCTGTTCTGCAGTACCTGGTCATGGACTACTACGTGGGGGGAGACCTCCTGACACTGCTCAGCAAGTTTGAGGACCGTCTTCCTGAGGACATGGCCAAGTTCTATGTGGCAGAGATGGTTTTGGCCATCCACTCCATCCACCAGCAGCACTACATCCACAGGTATGCTGGAAACACTGGGAGGTGGGCCACCCCCGAATTCTCCACAGCTCTCTGAAGGTCCACCACAGCATGTCATTCAGGTTCAGGTCTGGACTTTGACTAGAACGTTCCAGAACCTTGATTCTTGTCGCCTTCGTTATCCTGATGTTGATCTGCTGTGTTTATTATCATTGTCCTGTCACATGACCCAGTTTCAGCCAATTAGCTGCCTCTATAATACTCTGGGATACAGAGGAGTTCTTGGTCCACTCAGTGTCTGCAAGCTGTCCCACACTATTATCCCTCCACCACTGTGCTTGACATTAGGTCTGAGATGCTTTTGGCTTGTTTGGATGCAGTTTTGGGAACCTCAGTTGTTTGTTTTTTCCTGGCATGGGAATTTTCTGCGAAATCGTGGATTTCCACAAAAAGATTTTTGTTTCTCCACAAAAGAATACATTTGTACACGTCAGAAAATATTCACTGTCATTAAAAAAAAGTATTCACCGGTTCACCAGGGCTGACTCTTTACTGCTTCAATTCTCCTGCAAATAATTGCGGCTTTTGGACAGAGAATCATGAATCCAAGGGAAAAATTTGA
This sequence comes from Arrhamphus sclerolepis, assembly GCA_037176975.1. Taxonomy (NCBI): domain Eukaryota; kingdom Metazoa; phylum Chordata; class Actinopteri; order Beloniformes; family Hemiramphidae; genus Arrhamphus; species Arrhamphus sclerolepis. The sequence goes on along the minus strand of JBAMYA010104521.1, from coordinate 1,031 downwards.
TGATTCTGACTGGTGACATGGACGGGGGGGGGGCACAAGCACTGACCAACAAAAATGGATTAGTTAATACACATAGTTTGTGCCAGTTTCTATGTCGGTTTCGGACTTTTTTAGACTTTGGCAATTCCCAAGCCTGTTTTTCAGACAGAGGGCAACCGTCCTGATTGTTTTCTACTTCTGAATCATCTTTCTCATTCATGTCGTTCCCTTGTTGCAATGTGTTAATGTGTTGTGCTCCAAACAAACCACAACACACCTGCTGATGATCAATTCATAGCAGCACACGGCTTAAGTGACCCTCTTAAAGGGCAACTTACAGGTTGGACACCACTATACAGCATAGTGTACATTAATGGTAGAACAATTAGATTTTCAGCACCAGAGAAATATATAACTTTGCTATTGATATTTTGAGATAAGATTGTTCTAAATAACTTCCGCATCTATGAAGCACCGACTGGAAGTGACGACACGCGAGGGAGTTGCGCCTCAGTCAGCATCAATGACTGTATATAATAACGGTCTGCTACTGTCCCGTCCTGTGTCCAGAGGCACGTCTTTCCCTCTTGTCTTCCACCAAAAAAATTGAGGAGAGAGAAGATGAGGTGGATGATCCAAAACCTGGATCATCCACTTCATGATCAAAGTCCTCGCTTTCTGGATCAGACTCTGGCTCCGCCAGTCCCTCAGCTCGTTATGGCTCAAAACTGAGCTGCAGTCCGGGCTCCACATTGAGAGAGCGCCTCGTTTTTATCTCGCAAACAACAACAACGACAAAAAACAACTGCACTACACACTAACTATACAGTCCGAACGCCAAATATCACAAATCTCTCAGCTTTTAAAACAATCGGGTTCTGTATTTCTCTTGTTGCCGCGCGCCACAACTTCGTCTTGTTCCTCGCAGTAGTATATTCAGGAAAAGTGTTGCGGACATTATTGAGCATAACTCTTGTTTTACTTGGCCTATTAACACAATTTAAAAACTGGTATATACTTTGAAGTCTGCTCTTTCAAAACAAGTTGAAAAG
>JBAMYA010104510.1:0-20012 GCA_037176975.1 Arrhamphus sclerolepis | reverse complement strand
GAGGAGGTGTCTGGGGAGAGGGAAGTCTGGGCGTCCCTGCTCAGGCTGCTGCCCCCGCGACCCGGTTACGGATAAGCAGAGGAAGATAGATGGATGGATGGTTGGATAAATAATCTTGCAAAATTCAAAATGTTGCTTTTTCATGAAGAAAGTTAGTCATGAGGAGAGTTAAAAACTATTATATTATATTGAGCTCTATTGTTGAAACCTCAGACATGAAACTGACCACAAACACAACAGCACCATGCTCAGAGGGGTGCAGGAGGATCAACAGGTCATCACATGAAACAGCTGAGAACAGGAACTGCTGAGATGTTGCGGGAACATCACCGGATCTGCGTCACGGGTTCCTCCAAAACCAGCAGGAAACAGCTACTGAGACTTCCTTCTGCTGAAGGAGGATCTCCAAGCTGCTGACGTCATTTCTGTTAAATAATAACTGATTTTTACATGGACAGAAAGAAGAAGAAAGTCCAGAGGAACTGAGAAATTAACAGACTGAAGCGAATGCTTCCATCTAAACCAGAGAAACAACAGAAGAAGAACTAAACCTGGCAAGCTAAATGAGATGAACTAAACCAGAGGAGGGGCGGTTACATTCGGTTTATGGGAGGGTTACGGTGGGTTTATGGATGTTACAGTGGTTTATGGGGGGTTAAGCTTTGCATTGATGGAGTTCAGTGTTCTCTGTGGGACACTGAACTCCATAGTTGAAATGGTTTTCAAACCCTTTTTGTCTCATGTTAACACCAGAATGCTCCGGACCAGAAAACATCAAAACACTTGATCAGCAGCACCTTTTGTGTTTTATTGTGTTTTCTTTATTGTTGTTACATAAATAATAGAAGAGTGCAAAATGTACTTGTTGTTGAGGTTATATTTGTGTGATACTCAGTCTGACCAGATTTAGTTTTTTTAACAGAAGCTACAATTAAACAAGCATCATCCCACTCCTGAAGCTCTCCTGGTCTTTGGTTTCAGCTTCTTTGTCGTCATGCGTCTCTGCTCAGGTGACTGTTCTTGTTGTTTCCTGTTCTGTCTTGGTGTAAAACAGCTGGCAGCAGGCGAGACAGGTGTGGTCGTCAGAGCAAGTCTCTACAGGTGAGCTGCTCAGGGCTGAGGATGAGTCAGCTGACTCACCTGCCTGGAGACATGCTCAGGTGAATCACACAGCAACTACAGCTGCTGATGTCATCTGTGACTCACTGATGACATCAGCTGTCTCACCTTTAAAAAAGAAAACACAAAGATCAGACAGGCTGAACTGGTGTTACTGACCCCTGCTGGCTTCAGACAGAACTACTAAGGTTGGAATGGGTTTACTTTAATAAGTTGGAGTGGGTTTAAATAGGGTAAGAGTAGGTTGAAAGGGTTTAATGAGGTTAGAGAGGATTCAAAGGGTTTAGTGGATTTACTGAGGGTTAGAGTGGGTTTAAATGGGGTTAGAGTGGGTTTAAATTAGTTAAAAGTGGTTTAAAGAGGTTAGAGAGGTTTTAAAGGGTTTACTGAGGGTTGGAGTGGGTTTAAATGGGGTAAGAGTGGGTTTAAAGAGGTTAGAGAGGTTTTAAAGGGTCTACTGAGGGTTAGAGTGTGCTGAAAATAGGGTTAGAGTGGGTTTAAATTAGTTAAAAGTGGGTTTAAAGAGGTTAGAGAGGTTTTAAAGGGGTTACTGAGGGTTGGAGTGGGTTTAAATGGAGTTAGAGTGGGTTTAAATTAGTTAAAAGTGGGTTTAAAGAGGTTAGAGAGGTTCTAAAGGGTTTAGTGGATTTACTGAGGGTTAGAGTGTGTTAAAATGGGGTTAGAGTGGGTTTAAAAGAGTTAAAAGTGGGTTTACCTGTGGGCTCTAAATGGCGGCTATAGTTTTACAACATTAAACTGTTTACATTTATTGAGGCTTTTGATCCATTTTCAACCACAAATTAGGGCTTCTACAGGAGTCTGTGTCTCTGCTGCCCCCTGCTGACTGCTCTACATGCTGCTTCACTGGGAAATTTTTAAATCAGAAAACAAATCATTGACAAATAATCCCGTATTATATTTACCCAGAAGCAAATATTCAAAAACATTTTACTTTGTTATGAAACATTACAAACTTCATGGCTGTAAAAGTTGGTAGATGGACAACAGAGGTCTGAAGGGTAAGTGGAGGAACATTTACAAATAATGAGGTTCAGATTCAGCTTCAGAGAAGAGGTCCATTAGAAGCATGAAACCAGTCAAACCAGTGAGCTGTGAAGTGTTTTAATAAGGGCAGAGCATGGTACAACCATCGGCCTCATGTCTGAAGCAGAAGCTCACGCAGATTTGATCTCAGAAATCTTCTCGGTCTGTCTGACCAACAGAATCATTTCAGCTCAGGACCCTGCAGCTCTGAGGTCGACAGGAAGTTGATGTCCTGCCCGGCTCCAGAGGTGGAGTTCAACTTCTCCTGGTTCCTGTTGACTACCACCTCTCTGCTGTTTCTGTCTATGTAACTCATTTCTGGGTTAGAGCTTGAAGGAGGTGAAGTTCTCTGAGAGTTTAAAACAGGACTGGTTTTGTCTGAGCTCCTGTTGGTACCGCTCTCAGCCTCCAGAGGGCAGTATATCAGATCAAAGCCTGCTGCACTGTTTTACTGAATTTATTTATATTTCTGCATTATTAAAAATACATTTTAAACATCTGAGTTGATTTGGTGCCACCAGGATACTAACATATAGACCAGTGTTCTCCAGTCCAGGTCCTGGAGTGCTCCTGTCCTGCATGTTTTGTTTCTTGCTCGGACCATCCTGATTCAGATGATCGGTTCATTAAGAAACTCCTGCAGACCTTCATGACACGCTGATGGAGACTCACTCATCTGAATCAGGATGTTGGATTTCAGAAGCATCTAGAACCTGCAGAACTTCCAGGACCTGGACCAGAGAACACAGATGGAGATGGCTAGCAGTGGTCCCATCAGGGAGGAGTCATTCAGGAGGGCTGATATCAGGACCTCAGTTCCTGATGATGCTCTCGTTGCTTCAGCTGTTCTGGATGTTTTGGTTGCTTCGAGTGTTTCAGGCTTGTCGCATTTTGGGTCTTGACAGAGTTCCAAGGTTGAAACCCAAAAATCCAGACTTGAAGCTGGTCCAGTGTCAGCTCAGAGTCTGATGAAGATGAACTGGTCTGTGATGAAGTGATGAAGTGTCAAGGACGGGTCAGTCCGTGATGAAGTGGACGAAGGTGACAGGAAACACTCCTTGTCTGCTTGGCTCTCCTTCGATATGTCCGATCTGGAACACAGAGAGAAGAGGAGCTCAACAGCCAATCAGAGCCGTGGCATCAGGTGAGAGGAACACCTGGGCAAACACGGGAGGGCTCCCATGAAAATGAAGCAACAACAGAACAGGTCTGTCTAAGCTACATACAGGAGGTAAACTAAAGGAAACTGCACTGTGAGTTACAGAACCCACACTGCCTTCTAGCAGTTGGGGATGGAATTACAGAAGGACACAAACAATATTGTAGCAGAATAAGGTCCAGAGACGGCGTAGGGGCCTACACATGTAGCTGCTACATGTACAGCTGCTATATGCATAGCTGCAATACAGAAGCATTAATCAGGCTTAGCAGCAGATCTGACTTTCTCCTTCCCCTCAAACCAACTCTGCTAACCAGCTTCTGCAATCAGTCACCATGGTAGCAGCCAGGTGAGGAAATCAGTCACTCACCAACCACTCGCTGTTCTCCTCCCCGTCCACCACGATCACCTCCCCCTCGCTGAACGTCAGCTCGTCTGGATGATCAGCATTGCAGTTGTAGATGGCCTTCACCCTCTGAGGCTTCTGCTTCTGGACGCAATCACACACACATGCACACATGCAAACATTAGTGTAGAGAAAACATTTCTGTTTCAACCAATCACATTGGCTGCATGTGGTGCAGTGCCGGCTGGTGGTCTTGGAGAGGGCGGTGGTTGTCATGACAATGGTCAAACAGTCTTAAGGTCCCCTCACAGGTCAAGAAACAATCCTTGGTATACTATATATTTTAATACTGTACAGCAAGAACACAATCTTATAACTCTTAAAATATAAATCTAAACTTTAAACTGGAGCATGGAACCAGGAATGGCTCAACTACTACTTGTCTGTATAAAAACTTCAAGCATCTGTTTTCCCAGTGAGATCAATCAGTGACCCTCTAGTTCCTGGATCCAGGAGCATTTGCCCCTGGTAGGGTCGCTCAAGGCAAACTGGTCCTGGAGGACGGGCCAGACAAATTGCACTTCAATTGATTTGTATGGAACAAGTGAAATCAAGAGCTTGATGTCCCTTGCCTGGATCTGGCAGAAGGGCTTCCCCAAAGTGAGAGGAGACAGGCTGGAGTGGGTGTACTTAAGAGACCCAGTTGTGTGAGACCCAGACCAAGTCTGAGCCAGAACATGAGTTCTTTAAATTAAGGCTCACGTCAGTTTGTTTTTGGTTAAAAATCTCTCTCTGTCTGTTACAACACAACAAAAATAAAACTAGACTGTTTTCTTGTAAGTGGAACAGATCACCAGATCAGTTTTCAGAGGACTGGGGTTCAGGACTCACCGAGAAGGCTGTTCTGGGTTTGGGTGTCGGAGGAACTGTACTTTGGGAGGATTTGGACTGAAGACCTGCAGAGAAAACAAAAACGTGTTTTAAAACTCAATCGAAATCAAAAAAAAATCTGGTTACTACTTTATCCAAAGTATGTTTATACCTCGTCTGTCCACAGGTCCGGGTCCGGCGTTGCCTTGAGGGATCCTCACCGACCTGAAACCAGAACAAATAAAACCACATCTGATCTGGTTCTAACTTGAAACCCACAGACTGATCAGCTGATCCTGAATCCAACCGATCAGTTGCTGAACATTCGCCTCATGGAAAGAAGAGACCAGTCCTGCAGACCAGTTAAACCAACAGCAGCCGAGCCCACTGGGGCTGGGTCGGGGCAGCTGCTTTCCCACCATCACTTCCAACTCTGAAGTCTCTTAAACCACTTCCTGCTGCTGGGGGAGTCCTATTCGTCCACTGAGCATGTTCACCATGTCTGTCTTATCTCAGCCTCAGGTTGTCCTGAATCATTTAACAGATTCCGTCTTGTTTATCTTCTGTTGTCTCACTCTTCTCCATTTTCAGGTGCTGTCGTGGTGATGTTGCATTTCCCCTCGCCTCCCAAACCTTCCTTCTTCTGACCATCCTGGTGTTCACCTGCACCTGTTCACTGGATGCCACTGTGGGATGCCCACTGGTGTGGCCAACCTGCAGTCCAAGCCTCCGACCTCTATGTATTTATGTATTTTTATACCAGATATTTGTATTTTTTTGTACTTGTACAGGTCCTGCTCAAGGTCTCTTCCCAAGAGGGAGTTTTTTTTCTTGCCACTGTTAGGCTTTGCCATGTGCTCAAGGGTCATGCTCTAGGTTTTTCAGAAGCACTTGTGAGAAAAAACTTTATTGTAAATAGATGCAATATAAATACAATTGAATTGAAAACTGAATAGAATACTTTAACAAGCTAAGTTTACATTAATACAAAAACCTGTCGTCCAGCAACATTAGCTGTTAGCTCAGAGGACACTGATTCACCACTTATTAGTTCCAGATAAACAATTATGTTGGCCCTGGTCCAGTCTGGTCCTGGTCCAGTATCTGCAAACCTGCCTTATTCACACTTGAACTTGGAAGTGAATGAACCAGTTCAGGGTTCAGATTCTTCACTCAAAAGTTCAGTGGTTTTCTGACAGTGAACTAAGGCTAAGATATCAGCGTGCTGAAGCCTCGACCCACCTGGATCCTGGTGCAACAACACAGACTCAAGACTGTAAAGATCTGGACCTACCTGGAGGGAGATTTAGGAGACTTGGGTCTCGGTGGTCCTGGTGGCCTGCTAGTCTGGTGGCTTGGTACAGGTGGAGGGAGGGCCGGGGCTTTGTGGCGAGGCGGGGGTGGGACAGGAGGAGGTCCCTCAGGCTGGGGAGGCAAAGGAGGAAGGGGTGTGTTCTTGGCTGACAGGGACTTGGTCTCCAACATGCTGGCCCTCTTCATGACTGGAGGAGGCGGGGGGGCTGCTGGGAGCACTGTGGAAGGAAAGAACATCCCTGAGTTCAGAATGTTCCACTGCAGAGACCCAGGTCACCATGACGACAAGAGTGTTGCTCACCGTACGTGGATGAGTCCCGCTGGGGGGTCTGGGGATTGGGGGGATCAGAAGAGGAGCGCTGGCGTCCTACTGTCTCCATGGGGGTGGGTTTACTTACCCCTAGACCCGCAGGGAAACACAAGCACCAGAGTGGGAAACATGAAGTTAATGAACCACGGTGGGTGTGTGTGTGTGTGTGTGTGTGTGTGTCGTGTGTGTTGGGGGTATCTACTGACCTCTTTGTGGGACCCGGGGAGGCAGCGGGGGGCTTGGACCCAGCAGGTTAAGGTCCAGCGTGGTGCCGTACGTCTCGTTGCTGATCAGGGTGCTCGGGATCGGGGGTCTCGATTTGTCCCTCCCCAGCGCCACCAAACTGGGCTGCACGGCGCCACTGCCAGGAACAAAGCAGCTGACAGGACGCTCGTCCCGCCGGGTCGGGATGGGCTACAGCCCAAGCACACGGTTAGAACCAGAACCAGAACTTCGTCAAAATTTTAAACCTCAGATCTGGAAGTATGAGCTTATTGATCTTGTTTTAATATTATTTACTTTCTTATTTCATCATGAATGTATCTTAATTATCCAGCAAATTTGATCATTTTATTTATTGTTCCTGAGTTTTTATTCCATCTGAGGATGGTTCTGGTCCTGGTCAGTTTAAACATCGTTCACTTTAACGCAACAACACACCTTGTCCTCCATCTCGTCGTCGCTCTCATCCAGGTCCTCATTCTGGAGACGCCACTCGTACTCCACGTGAACGTGGACGTTGAACTTTCCCGTCTGAGCCTGAGTCAGCTGGATGCCACCAGAACGCAGAAATACATCAGCGAAATAAAGCAGCATCACAGTCGGTGTGAACGCTTTCACAGAAACTGCAGGAATGTTTACATTTATCTCCTGTTTTCACATGTTTTTGTCTAAAAACTGCGGCTGTGAAAAGTGGTTAAGTTCTATGTGGAAACATGAAAGTAAAAGAAGAAATGTGGTGGATACTGATTCGACTGTTATCAAAGCTTTTTTTCAGGTTCTGGTCTGATAAATGAGGAGGTGTTGTGGATTTGGACTTTGACACATGAAAGTGCAGTAGAACCCTCCAGAACCTTCTACACGTGTCACTGTTCAGCAAAGTCTCACCAGCTCTTCACACTGAACGTGTCGCAGCCGTCTGGCGATGTCCAGAGGAGTTTCTCCACCTTCATTCACTGTGGAGACAAAGAGGCGCGTTATACTGGTCCTCAAACTGTGAACCAGTGAAACCTCTGTTGCATGGACAGATCCAAACTGGTAACCAGATGGTTAGATGTCATTTCTTGTGTGTTCGTGTTCCTGCAGTTACAAGTCAGACTTGTGTACATCAGGAAAAGAAGCTGCAGAGATCCGGTCTTCTTCAGACCAGACTGATAAAGACCAGTTCTCTGCAGGACCACTGGTCTACTTACCAATGGAGACGGAAGCCTTTCCTCTGAGCAGCAGCTTCAGACACTCGCTGTTGTCCGTCAGGCAGCAGTAATGCAGCGCTGTGCTTCCTCTGGACGTCTGCTTGTCCAGGTTCCCGCTGAAATCAGAAGAAAACGCAGACACGTCAGCCTGACACCTGAAACCACCGTGCCGCATCCAAGCCAGGTCTCCACGCACCTGTTCTGAGCCAGGAAGTCCACAATGTGGAGGGAGTTCCTGTCCACCATTCGAACTGCCAGGTGCAGCACTGTCTCTCCGGGTTCCTGACAGAAACAAGATACGAAAGCAGGTTTGAGGAGCTTCAACAATCACAAAGACCCCATCAAACAACAAATGAGAGATAATACACACAAAAACAATGAAAAGAAAGAAGTTTGAATGTTGATGTTCCTGCTTCCAACCAGAAGCTCCTTCAGTTCAGACGGACCAAGCTGTGAAGTGATCTGTGAGGACTCCTCTACGCTGCAGGATGCCTGCACGTTCTAACATCTAAACAATTACTTCATCTTGGTATGATGTCCAGAATGGCCTGTCAAGACTGTACAATGATTAGTCCTCTGGAATCAGAGACTACGACTGGCAGACACAGAATGATGTCATCAGTTACAACAGGTGGAAACTAAGCACTCTGTTGTCGCTTTGATGAGTTGATGATTTGAAGATGCTTTAAAAGAGAAGAACCCGGTCCTGGTCACAGTTGAAGAGAAAATCCTGGTCCTGGTTACGGTTAGAGAGAAGAACCTGGTCACAGTCAGAGAGAAGAACCTGGTCCTGGTCATGGTTAGAGAGAAGAACCTGGTCCTGGTCACAGTTAAAGAGAAAAGCCTGGTCCTGGTCACGGTTAGAGAGAAGAACCTGGTCATGGTCACGGTTAGAGACAAGAACCTGGTCCTGGTCACGGTTAGAGACAAGAACCTGGTCCTGGTCATGGTTAGAGACAAGAGCCTGGTCCTGGTCACGGTTAAAGAGAAGAACATGGTGCTGGTCACGGTTAGAGACAAGAACCAGGTCCTGGTCACGGTTAGAGGGAAGAACCTGGTCACGGTTAGAGAGAAGAACCGGGTCACGGTCACGGTTAGAGACAAGAGCCGGGTCCTGGTCACGGTTAGAGGCAAGAACCTGGTCACGGTTAGAGAGAAGAAGCTGATCACGTTTAGATCGAAGAACCTGGTCATGGTCATGATTAGAGACAAGAATCTGGTCCTGGTCACGGTTAGAGAGAAGAACCTGGTTGTGGTCATGGTTAGAGAAAAGAAGCTGATCACGTTTAGATAGAAGAACCTGGTCATTGTTAGAGAGAAGAACCTGGTCCTGGTCATGGCTGGACAAAATGACTAAAATATGTTCTTATGAAGACTGAGTTTTAAATTGTTAAATAAACAAGATATTTACTTGAAAATCTTGATCTTATATACATTATATTGCCAAAAGTATTACCTCATCTGCCTTGACCCGCATATGAACTTAAGTGACGTCCCATTCTTAATCCACAGGGTTCAATATGACATTGGTCCTCGCTTAACAGCTATAACAGCTTCAACTCTTCTGGTTTAGGATTCTTCTAGAAGCATACACTAAAGTTGGACGAGAAGGCCTGGCTCTCAGTCTCTGATCCAGTTCATGCCAAAGCTGTTCTATCAGGTTGAGGACTCTGTGCAGCCCAGTCAAGTTCATCCACACCAAACTCTCTCATCCAGGTCTTCATGGACCTGCTTTGTGCACTGGTGCACAGCCATGTTAGAAGAGGAGGGGGCCATCTCCAAACTGTTCCCACAAAGTTGGGACATGGAATTGTGCAAAGACTCTTGGTATGCTGAAGCATTCAGAGTTCCTTTCACTGGAACTAAGGGGCCAAGCCCAGCTCTGGAGAAACCTCAACCCCACACCATAATCCCCCCTCCACCAAACTTTCCACTTGGCACAATACAGTCAGAGAAGCGCTGTTCTCCTGGCAACCACCAAACCCAGACTCTTCCATCATATTGCCCCGGAGAACCATGATTTATCGCTCCAGAGAACACGCCTCTACTGCTCTAGAGTCCAGTGGCAGTGTGCTTTACACCGCTGCATCTGACGCTTTGTATGGCTCTTGGTGATGTATGGCTTGGATGCAGCTGATCAGCCATGGAAACCCATTCCATGAAGCTCTCTAGGCACTGTTCTTGGCTAATCTGAAGAAGTTTGGAGGTGTAGTGATTGACCTCTGCACACTATGTACCTCAGTCAGTTTACGTGGCCTACCACTTCTGCTGAGTTGTTGTTATAACCCCACTGACAGTTGACTGTGGAACATTTTAGGAAATTACATGGCTGGATTTGTTGCTCAGGTGGCATCCTATCCCAGTACCATGCTGGAATTCACTGAACTCATGAGAGCGACCCATTCTTTCACAAATATTTGTAGAAACAGTCTGCATGCCTAGCTGCTGGATTTTATACACCTGTGGTCATGGAAGTGACTGGAACACCTGATTTTGATTATTTAGATGGGTGAGCGAATACTTTTGGCAATATAGTGTATCTCTGTAAACACTATTAAAGCTGCACTTTGTGTCTGACTTTGTATAAGCAGTTGTTTAAATCTAATGAGGGAAAAATTTAAAAAAAGGACAGCTGATCGGGACCAAAGACCAAAGACGTCCTCATGATTCTGTCAGAATGCTGATCTTTAATCTGAGAGCAGAATCCTGCAGCGCAGTGGAACCTTCATCAATGATCAATGACTCTGGGTCAATCATGTTAGAACATCAATCATGACGACAGCAGACTGGCGTGAACAGCCAATCAGAGAGCAGACCTGATCGCGGACCAGCAGTGAACGCACCAGACACCTGCACATGTGGACTCCAGGTGGCGCTCAGGCTCTGCCCTCTTTGTTGAGTAGTGATTTCAGCTTCAGAATCAGTAGTCTGTCGTCATGACGATGAGGTTTTATAAAAGTCCATGCTTTATTACAAATGTATGCTGTATTACATTTAAAAAAAAAATCTTATTTGATGAAATTCATAATTTTATAGTAAATGAAGCAATTATATATCAAGAAAAACTTAAAAACAATACACTAATTAAAAACAATAAACTAATTTGCTAACTTTTTTAAGTTTTTCTAAAAACTTTGATGAGTATCTCATAAAAAGATAAATAAAACAAGTAATACTGTGGTCATATTATATTATATTATATTATATTATATTATATTATATTATATTATATTATATTATATTATATTATATTATATTATATGATAAGAGTCCTCGTGGTCATATGGATGAGGGTCACATGATGGAACACTGGCTCATCCACCACCGTGTCTGGTCACGGACAACATTTTAGTTCTCCAGATGCTGACAGAAGATCTCCAACTTTGTTCTCCTGAGATTTACCTCTGAGCAGCATTCTATTGATTGGTGATTGATGACTGTCTGAGTACAGATTGTGGATAGATGGTGGACCAGGACGTCTGCTTGTTCAGACAGAAGATCCTGCTGTTAAACCCAATCATGGTGCGTCCACCATCAGCAGATAAACTAATCCTAAAAGCTCCCAGAACTAAGTCACTTGTATATTATTTCTTCTTCTGTTGCCTCTAAAACATTTTCATGAGTGTGTTGCAAAATTCTAAAATCAGAAGAAACGCGTGTTCACACACATCAGTAAGTACAGGTTCAGGTTTTTGTTGCATTTAGAAAAATCAGATGTCAGGAGACAAAAGTCTGATGGAAGTAAGTGTGTTCGGCGGGTGTGGTCGTACGTGTTCATGCGGCTGTGGGACGGCCTCCATCAGGTCCACGCCATCAGCGTACACCTGGATGAGTGACAAAATGTCCCGGTTCCTGACGGCCTCGTACAGAACCTTCAGCATGGATTCGTTGTCACCGTTCAGTCGCTGGGCGAAGCGCTTCTCTGTGTACTTGGCCGTGATGTAGTCCTTCCTGGTCTGCCTGGAAAAACAGAGGAGTCGTCATCACGGCGGTGCCACGGTAACAAACAACCTCCTCATCAGACCCCCGTGCCCCCTGACCGTCACCTACATGTCGCTGCTCGGTTCTGGTTTGGTCACGTTCTGAGCCAACAGGTCCGCCTCCATGATGTCGTTGAAGTTGGCGTTTCCCACATTCTTCGCCAGCTGAAGTCAGAGAAACACAGCGTCACCTCCAGCTTGTCCATCTGACACCTCTGATCAAGGTTTTCGGGGAACAAGTTCTCATATTAGGGCTACAGTCCAGACCTTCATTTAAGAGGTCTTCTCCTGTGACCGTCCTCTGCTTTTAAAATCATAGAATTACAGGAACAAAGTCGTCTTACATGTTCTTGTTATGCAGACCACCTCTCTTAGATAGTCCTCAGGTTAGGACTCAAAAGTAGGAAATCTCTGTAAAACAATAACTTTCTTTCTGATTATCTTCTCTGGTGGTGGTCCTGGTCTGAGTCAGAACACTCACACAGTTAAACAGAAGTTGGGCCGATACCGAGGCTGATGAGAGGCCAGAAGAACCCCAAACCCTGGACTCGAGTTTAAAATGTGCTGATGTCAAACAGCACATTTTCTGACACTGGGTTTTCCAACGTTTCTCTGGAGACAGTGAAGTGGACTTACCAGGAGCTCAGAGGTTCCCAGGACGTCCAGATCCAGACTCTGGATCCTGGAGTAGTGGACCCCCATCTCCCTGTGGATCCCAGAACACTCGATGCAGATTAGCACACCCAGGTTGGTGGACAGCCAGCTGGGGGCTGGGGGGAGTGATGAAGCAAACACAGTTGAAAACACCTCACACACACACACACACACACACACACACACCTGCACACTTTACTGTTCACCACAAAATAAGACAACTCTAAGACCCGAGGGTTTCAGCAGAACCTGGACAACTAAAGACTGATCAGGTACATCTGGAGACACACAAAACATCTTCTCTGTCCTTTGTCCTCTCTTTCCTTCGTCCTCTCTGTCCTGTCTCTAGGTCTTCAGATCTAGACAGAACAGCAGCTATTGTTGTTGTTCTGGAGAGAAACATCTGCTGCGATGAAACAGCAGCTCTAGAAACTATTTTCTCTTTTAGTAACTTTTGTTATTTTATGTTGTTTCTGAGGTCAGTCTAACATCTGTAGCAGCTGCACGGATCAACCTGCATCCCTCAGTGGAAATAAAATTCACTAAAAAAGGTCGGGGTCGGGTCTCATATGATATCTATTTATCATGGAGACACGGATAAAGATGTTTCTTTCCACAGCACTGATGTAGTACTGGAACTAGTACAACTAGTACAATACTATCACTAGCAATATAACTAGTACTATCACTAGTAGTATCGCTTGTAGTATCATTAGTAGGATCACCAGTAGTATAAGTAATATCAACGGTAGCATCATTAGTATAGCTAGTAGTATAACTTGTATCAGTAGTAGTATCATTAGTATAACTAGTGGTATCACTAATAAAATAGTAATTATAGTTAGTAGTATCACTAGTAGCATCACTACTGTACTACATTACACACATACACTAGTAGTATAAGTGATACCACTAGTAGTATCATTAGTGTAGCTAGTAGTATCACTAATAGAATAACAGGTAGTCACTATAACTAGAATAACTAGTATAAGTAGTATCACAAATAAAATAATTATTATAGTTAGCAGTATAACTAGTAGTATCACTGGTATCACTAGTAGTAATGTTAGTAAAACTGGTAGTATCACTAGTAGCATACAGATGTTTGTTCCCACAGTACTGACGTCGTACTGGCACTAGTAAAACTAATATTATCACTAGTGGTATGACTAGGAGTATCACTTGTAGTACCATTAGTATAACTAGTAGCATCACTAGTAGTGTAACTTGTATCAGTAGTAGTATCATTAGTAGTAGTGGCTACTAACTAGTGGCATCACAAATAGAATAATTACTATTTATAGTTACTATTACTATAATTACTATTAATAGTTTGCAGTATAACAAGTAGTATCATTAATATAACTAGTATTATCACTAGTAGTATCAGTAGTATAACTAGTAGAATCACCAGCCATATAACTAGTATCACTAGTATAGTAGTATCATTAATATAACTAGTAGTATCACTAGTAGTATCACTGGTATAACTAGTAGCATCACTAGCCATATAACTAGTATCATTAGTGTAATATTATCATTAATATAGCTAGTAGTATCATTAGTATCACTAGTAGTATCAGTAGTATAACTAGTAGCATCACTGGTCATATAACCAGTATATAACTGGTCATATAACTAGTATCACTAGTATAGTATTATCATTAATATAACAAGCAGTATGACTAGTATCACTAGTAGTATCAGTAGTATAACTAGTAGCATCACTAGTCATGTAACTAGTATCACTAGCATCATAGTATCATTACTATAACTAGTAGTCTGATTAGTATCACTAGTAGTATCAGCAGCAGAACCAGCATGAACAGCACTAACCTGCAGCTCCGCAGTCGCAGCAGCGGTCGTTGCCGTTCATCCTCCTCACCTCGGCTACGATGGCTTTCGTCAGCTCCTGGACGATGTTGTTCTCTCCCTCATCCTGGTCTCCTTTGAAGGCTTTATTCAGAGCCTCGTCTTTGCTGTTCTGCAGCACTGACACCCAACTGAAAGACACCATGGACGTTAGATGACCACCGTCAGACAACAGTTGCCAGTCAACCTCTGTCACACGTCTCTCAGACAAGGAACCAGCATTTAAAATTTGTCACTATAATCCCAACTTTTCACGAGATTACAACTTTGTTTCGCTAAATTGAGAATTTCATACAATTGCAACTTTAGGATTTAAAATCCAGCTGTTTTTTTTCTATAAAATCCCAGTCCTAAGCACGTCACAATTTTGTCATTAAAAGTTGATTTTATTGACATCAAATTATGACTTTACATGCTAATTCCTTAAATCTTTGTTGTAAAATCACAAATTAATGCAATGTATTACTGTACAACTTTTTTTATTACAAGTTTTTGTTGTAAAAAAAAAATCAAGATTTGCTCCTTTCTGACACAAAGTTATGACTTGCATCCTCATTTTAGTTGATGAAGAAATCATAATGTCTCAATCTTTTTTTGGCACACTGTTGAAAACTGCTTCTTTGTTTAGGCCAAAAATTAAAAAAAGTCGTAAAATGACGACTCATCAAACGGCTGCTGGAACATCTGTCAAGAACAGGTACTCACATCTGGCACTCAGCCTCATCCTCGGCCTGGAAGTGGTACGTTCTGTCATCTGGCAGACAGACAGGAAGCGGGTTAGACGGCAGCCGTGACAGGATGGTGGTCATTGGCTGTTACTGGGGTGGGGGGCGTGTCTGCAGCTTACGTGAGAACAGGTCGAAGCTCTTCTTCTCTTCTGGGTTCCTTTTCACCTGGCAGGTGAGCAGGTTGAGTTTGGCTGGAGGTCGGTTGGCCTGCGAGACAACAAGTAGGGAGACAGGTGAGACACAGCAGGAGAGGACACCTGATGACTGCAAGCACTAACTTCACTCATGGTCCAACTGAGGTTCTACGTAGCAGAACAACACAACCACATGTGAACAAATCAGCAAACGTCCACAGCAACAGTGGAACTGTGGACACCAAAGAACCACTGAAGCACGGTGGTGGAGGGGCGATGATGTGGGGACCAAGAACTCATCTGTATAACAGAGAATTCTGGAGACAGATGTGAGAACATCTGTCTCCAGACAGGTAAAGCTTGTACCATTCATCTGATTTATGCAGTTGGTCCTCATTTTTGTAAATTTTGCTGTGATTGTTTTATGCAAAACTCACAATTTTGTAAAACTAGGATATCTATGATATAAAATTGTGATTTGATGTTAAGTTTTTATGAAAAAACAAAAATCTTTTGACAAAGTTTCAATTTTACAACAAAAATGCACTTTAGGAAAATAAGTAATTTGTGTGAAAATGTACAAAAGATTGTAAAATTGCTACAAATGTGTGATTTTGACAAATTCATGGTTTCACATCAAAATGTTGTGACTAAAGTGCAAAGTTGAACTTTTTCCTATTTTGACAAATAAAGTTTCAATTTTATATCAAAGCTTATGATCAACACTTTTTCTGACTAAATGTGTTGTGAAATTTGTGATTTTACAGGAAAATACACCATTTCATGAAAGAAAAATGCAATTAAACAAAAATTCACAATTTTAAAACAAAAAGGTTTTGAGAAAGTTGATATTTTAATACTTAAAGTTGCAATATTCAATTAAAAAAGTTAAGATTTTGAGAAATTCGTGATTATACATCAAAGTGTCGTATTTAAATGACAAATGGCTCAGATGTTGCAAGACTGCTCAGGAATTTTACAAAACCAAATGTAACTTTTTTAAAGGAAAAAAAACAGTAATTTAAAAAAGTAAATGACTCTATGGTTATAAAAATAAAAGACTAATCACAAGTAGTACTCCAGCTTTATTATATTATATAATACTATGTTATGTTATATAACTGAACGTGACCACAGCACTGATGGATGTGATGAATGTACCAAAAACTACCCAAGTGGGGTTAATGGGGAAAAAAAAAAACGATAATTCTAAAAATGTTGCAGTATCCCTCAAAAAGTGCATTTAATCACTGCAGCTGTCTTGTCCTCCTCAGGATGTCTCTGCTGGTCCACAATGCTGGGACGAGGACTGCAGATGATCTGGATCTGCTTGTTTAACGTTGTTGTCCTGCTAAAGCTTCATTTCAGAATAATTATATACAGTACCAGTTAACAATTAAACCAACTGTGATTAAAGTTAAAGCTCCAACTCCAGGAATTTACTCTCTGGAGCATTATTCTACTCATACCAGCCTACCTCTGTGGAAACAGACTGGGTCATGCAACCGGATGATGATCCCAAACACAGCAGCAGATGTACATTAGAAGAATAGAGGTTCTGGAATGTTCTCGTCAAAGTCCAGACCTGAACCTGACTGTAAAGCCATGGTGGGACCTTCAGTGAGCAACATGAACTTCTGACACATAAACATAGTTTCAAAAGGTCTAGTGTGTGGCCATTCACATGTGTTGGACCACGGACTCCAGGGAGGAAAGAGGAATGGACAATCACGAGACATACTGACAACATATAATTATTTCTGTCTGTCTTCATTTCAGTTAAATAAATATGCTGTCGTTCATATGAGATTGCATTTGTCTGGAACTCAGAGACCCGCTATGATCAGAGCAGTGGTTCCCCCCAAACATCACTACTCAGATCCAGACTCGTCCTCCTCCCACCCTTCTTTTTCTCATCCTTTTCCTCAAGCTCTTCCTTCTCCTCTGTCTCTTCCTCTGCTGCTTGCTCTGTCCTGATTGGCCGTTTGACTCTTCATGTAAAAACTTCAAAATAAAAGAAGGAAGAAGAAAAAGGGATCATGAATATGAAACTAGATTAAAACTGATCTCTGTCCCCCAGAAGAAGAAGACCACAAACACACGCAGGGTTTCGGTTGGTCATGCAGGCAGGAGGGCGGGGCTTGACATGCAGTAGGACCAATGAGAGGAGAGGATGCTGCATCTTACCGTGCCGTGGCAGATGGTCAAGAAGCCGTTTCTCACCGAGCACTTCCTTTTCTGCCACACCTTCCTGAGTCTGAAGGGGAAACAGGAAGTAACAATTCACATTAAAGTCAGAAAACCTGCCATACTCTTACATCTCTGTTAATGATAACTGATAATGATAACTGACCACAATAACTGAAAACAATAACTGACCACAGTAACTAGTAATGAAAATGATAACTGATAACGATAACTGATAATTGACCTCAATAACTGACCACAATAACTGAAAACAATAACTGACCACGATAACTAGTAATGAAAATGATAACTGATCAGGATAACTAATAATGATAATGATAACTACAACTTCCATATTCTGCTTTCCTGAATTTCACATTTTTAAAATAGTTATAAACCGTTATCTACCCAGATGTCAGAATATTTCTCTGCTATTCTCAGAGGTTCAAGACTGATCCAAACATTTTTATCTTCAGAACTACTTCCTGTCTCCACCATGGTTCATCCCATCTGCAGATTGGTACTCTAAACTCCAATCACAAATCAGCCCCGCCCTGGGGTTGTACTGCAGGGGGTACTCCTCCAAACTAATTTAACCACTTCAGTTTTTTGGGGTGAATTAAAGCAAAAAAAATAATTGATTCTGAGTTTTCACATGTTTTATAATCAGCGTACAAAGGTTTTTAAATAAACTAAAAGAGGAGGCTAAACTGATAGAGCCAAAGAGGGAAGCATGTTGGCCATGCAGGACGTTGGCTCTCCTGTGGGATTCTGGGAGTTGGAGTTCACTCACCCCTCACTTCTCTTGTAGAGAACTCCGGAGCGCTCAGTGCCGTGCGCTTTGTTACCCTGCAGCTGATGGAGGCTGTAGCCAGCGTTCTGTTTCGCCTGAGAGTCCTGTGGTCACAGATACAGCAGAGTTTACACCAGAACCACAACAGAATCAAACCAGAACTAAACCAGAACAAAAGCAGAAACAAACTAAGCATCAACCTACATCCAACCAAACACTAAACCCAAATCCAGCAAGGTCCAGATGCTTTTGAGCCACTCTAACATCAGCTACAAAACCAAAGGTCACAGTTTTAGAACTTTGAAGGTTCCATCGACACCAGAAAAGTAACTGAAGATGTTTAATCTGAAATCAAAATTAAATATTCCTCTTTAAACACACTGGACTTCTCTTCTACAGAACCATCTACAGTTTAGTCTCTTTCACAGTTTACAAAGGACAAACCTGAAGGTTTTTGTAAAGATATATAATATAATATAAAGACTGCAGGTATTCTTCCACCTATCCATCATCATCTTCCTCTTCTCCAGGTTCTGGTGGTTTATTTCCTTTATGTCGCTTAGACATAGCAACAGAGCACATCAAGTATATTTATATGTGTAAATATTTATAACACAGTAACAAAAGTATATTTAATGAGAGTTGAAGCTGATAAAAGTTGAGCACCAGTCCTTACAGGTAACTGTCATTCTACCTGGCTGCACTAGGAAATAGCAGCAGGAAATATGTAGATG
The DNA here is from genome assembly GCA_037176975.1 of Arrhamphus sclerolepis. Lineage (NCBI taxonomy): Eukaryota > Metazoa > Chordata > Actinopteri > Beloniformes > Hemiramphidae > Arrhamphus > Arrhamphus sclerolepis. The sequence continues at coordinate 1,356 of JBAMYA010104510.1, read as the reverse complement.
AAAGAGAACAAATCTACTAATCGTGTTTCTTTTGGTCCATATTGACGCAACGCTCAGTTACACCATAACTAGTAATTAATTAATGGTTCCAAATCAGCCTCATGAACCACAGTCACAGATCTAAATGTTCTGACTCTCCAAGAGAGAGCTAAAGTTCATGGCCAGATGAAGTCAACAGGACCACATCATCTGCAAAAAGCAGAATCCTGACCCCACTGAACCAGAACCCTTCCTCTGTAAATGAAAGTTTTGAACAGGATCAGTCCTGACAGAGTCCAACTCCCACCCAACAATGTGGAAATGGACCAAAGCAACAGAACCAGTACTGAGCACTACTGGACTGTCTGCCACAGGATACCACAGGAACCCGGTCAAATGTCTCCAACAAGTCCACAAAGCACAAAGGAGACTGATCTCATATGGGGTCAGGATTTGTTTGAGGAGACTCAGGACCCTCTGGAGATGATCTCTCAGCTGGTCTGGAGAAACCTCAGAGTCCTCAACTCTAACCTCCCTCCAGGAGGATGACAGACTGAGATCTGGACCTCTGATTAGACTGCTGCACCCCCACCTGAACAGAAGATGATGATGGATAAAACATGCTGCTTCTTTCCTGACTAATAACGTTAAAGCTGATGGGATGTTTCAGGCTGAATCCAGAAAAAGATGTTAAAGCAAGTTTCCACAGCTGGATCTGTGAGCTGGTTCACCTCCTTCTGGTCAGACTGCAGCGCCCCCTTTAGAACATCTCTGAGCTGGGTCAGCTGCCTCCTCTCTCCATCCTGAGCCTGCTTGATCTGAAATGAGAAAAACAACACCACTTGATCAAAGCTGATATGCAGTCACGCATTGAATCCAGTTCTGTCCATTGTTTATGGAATTAGAACAGTCTGAAAAGTCACAAATGCGCAGCACAATTTACAAATGCTCAGGACCAGATTTACAAATGTATTTCTGATGTACACACAAATATAACCTAATTTACAAATGGCTTCTGGTCTGTGGACTTCACTGCATCTGTGAGTGAATTTAGAGACTCCCCTGCCATGCTTCAACTCACAAATGCATTTTATTTAACACGGAATGATCTGCAACCAATCACATATCTTCCTTGTTTCAGCCAATCACAAGAACACACCCCACGTGGGAAATGATTTGCTGATAAGCCAATCACATTAAACCATTCAAACAGCGCTATCCCAGATGCACACATACATCTGGCCAACATCGGCCCACTAATTATGACATCTGATAATTATATTAATATAATTATAATATATAATTATATATTATATAATGGACATCGATCTATTATATAATATATATAAATATCAGAGCAAAGCTGCTATATATATA
>JBAMYA010104449.1:0-20022 GCA_037176975.1 Arrhamphus sclerolepis | reverse complement strand
TACATATATATATATATATGTGTGTGTGTACACACACAAACACACACACACACACACAAACACACACACACACACATATATATATATATATATATATATATATATATATATATGTTTACACACATACATGCAATCTAAAACATGCAGCTTCTAAGTGGAACATTAAAGCCTCATAATCAGCCTGCAAGCTGGTACTGGTGCTGATCCAAAAGCTGGGTGAGCCAGAGAGGGAGGTGGTGGGGGGTGGCAGAAGGAGAAAAACAGAAAGAGAGGAAGATGTGGCAATACAAAAAAAAAAAAAAAGCTTTCCTGGTCACGTGTAACCGAAGGCAATTTCATCCTGAAGCAGCAAGGAGACTGACTGCACCTTCGTGGACCAGACAAAGCTCAAAACACCGTGAAGCAAGACAAAGAGGAGATTCAGCAGCGAGCTTCCAGTGAGCTCAGCAGTAACAGGTGACAAATGGCTCCAGTTTGGAAATAACCAAAGTTCAAGGTCATTTTTTATACTTATCTCTCTAGTTGTTGCCAGAGCTTCAGATATCAGCTGAGACAGGGCGAAAAGCATGAAGTGCCAAGCATGTAGGCTGTGATTTGAACCCAGACAAGATGCATTTAGTGCTGTCTAAGGACTGGGATATACTTGCTACAAGTATATCCCAGTCCCGGTGGCCAAGGAAATGTGTTCAGAAGTGGCCAGCATGGAGTTTGCGTGTTAACACCTGGCATTACAATGTGTATCCGAATGACATCCTCCATCGAATATGACATCCTTCTCTTTATGCAAATAAACATGCATGTGAAATGCATTATTGTTTTCAAATAACAGAGGCAGCAGTTGGAAATAACCAGATATAATTCGCAGGGCAAAAAAAAACAAGGAGAAAGAAGCAGGAACTGCAGATGAAGAAGATCTGCAGTAATACCCACCCCCAAACTCTATAAAGCAAAGGATATCAAATCAGAGGGTATAGGCTTACAATACAAGGAAAGAACTCAAAGAACTCAAATGACAGAGGGCTTCATAGGGCTTCATTTCAGTCATCCACATGCAAAATCAAATGGGTCATTGCCAAAGCTGATGAGTTAGATGATTAGGAAGTTCCTCAATCTGTCCCAGGACGCTTTCGTGTTCAGTTAACAAAGAGAACTTGGACACAAGTGTGGCAGACCGTCTTCAAATGTGTCCTTAGTGATTAGATCTGAAGCCATTAGCATTGGCTACTTGTGATCAGATTTCTAACATGAATTTTAATGCATAACAGGTCTTCAGGAATCTGAATCTGAAACTTAAAATTGAAAGTGACCAGAAGCAGAATACAGACCCCATTTATACAGTATTTATGTTTGATCGCTCCAGTGGAAACAGAAGCTTAATAACATGCTGACCTACACAAAACCCACATAAATATACACACACTCCCACATGCGTCATCATCTGTGCACTCACTGTCCGATAATGCTTGTTCTGCGCCGCTGCCACGCCGGTGCCATGCCCTGACATTTGTACTTGGCACACTGAGTCCAAATCCATCTGTGCATTCATGTTTTCAGCAGATGCACACGCTGAAAACACAGAAGACATTTCCACTAACTTCTTATGTGAGTTTTTTTTTTTCTTCCATCTCCTCAGGACACAAGCTGAACTTCAGCTGTGACTTGTTTCTAATGGTTACGGTTTCTCATGCCACACAGATCTATGAGCATAATACCTTATGTTTCGTGCATGCGTTCGCTTACATCGTCATATGCAGTCCAGCCTATTTGGAGCGACAGACTCGCAGGGCTGCGGAGTGACAGGACTGACTGTCTCCACATATGGCTGTTTACATCGCTTTGTCAAAGCACCACTCGTGCACCGTTTCATCAAGCAGAAGGCTGGGGCTCGAGAGGGAGAAAGAGAAGGAAAACATGTATAATCCAGCGTGCATATCTGATTCTTCACATCTGTGTGTGCATGCGCTCTTACATAAAGCTGCAATGAGACGCCAAGGGGCTGCGGAGAGTGAGCCAGCACAGATCTCTGGAGCTTCCAAGTCTCCAGGGCCTGAACAGACACAGCATCACCATCAACACACACACACACACACAAATGCACGCAACTCCCTTCGCGCTGTGAAGCTTGTTTTTAATCATCTTGCTTTTCTCAGATGGGCATCTGGTGAGACATTAATATCACCAAAGTTGCACAAGTTAGTAGCTCTTCTTTCACAAGTAATCACATCTGCTCAACTGGTATATTCTAGAAACATAAATGGTTGATTTCATTTGTAGTGGAAGGGTCTGCCATTCTCAGGATGGATATAAATTTCCCACTAACGCCTGAGTGTGAGAAGAGATTGATGTGTGCAATACCACATGAGCATCATTTTCTCTCATTTCACGTGTTCACTCCTCGCCCTGAGGTGCAGTCAAAGTGTGTGCAGAGCCTGCCTTTCTCCGTGAGACCATGGGAGCTCGGCCTCTCTGCGAACACATACAGCAGCTGCTCTTCTGCTGTATGTTTGACAAAGCTGCTCAAATAGCGTTTGATGTATTATTAAAGCACAGTTGCTGTTACCATGGTAATCACGAAAGCTGCCAAATCAAGCGGGACTGAAATATTGAGGATTTTTAATGTTAAGGAGGGGTGAACAAGTCCACTTTTAGTGAGAAGTCGATGCAAACGCAGCATCTGACCGATGACGCATCAAATATGTATTTCTTTTGTTTAGTTTGTTTTTTTTAGACGTCACAGATATGTGTCACTGGCAACTGTGCTGCATTAAAACACACATGGCTTTTGTTAACATCATGTGTATTGCATATATGGCCTTGAAGAGCTTTTCAGAGGTCACTTCATAGGAATGAAAATCACACTAACTAAGCCTGAATGCTACCGTTTCTGACTTGTAGTGAAAATCATAGAACAGGAGAGACAAATTATTCAATCCTGGGCCACATCATCACCATGGTTACCATTACTTTCTCAACCAGCTATGTTGTCACATTTCCTGCTTAAAAAAAAGGAAATGTTTGCCATAAAATCTCAAATTTCACAAAACCATCAAATTGAGGCTTTTGTACTGATATCACAAATTTATCTCCAACAATTGCAAATTTAAAAAAAACTGACATTTTATCTTTTCCATCCATCCATTATCTATACCCGCTATGTCCTCTGCAGGGTCACGGGGGTCTGCTGGAGCCTATCCCAGCACACTTCGGGCGAAGACATTTTATCTTTTGAAAAAGCAAATTTTGCCATAAAATCTCAAATTTCACAAAACCTTTGACTTTTATTGTCATATTGAGGCTTTTGTAGTAAAATCACAATTTTTTCTTGTTCTTTTTTGTTGATTACAATGTTAAAAAAACTGATGTTTTATATAAAACAAAAAGCTAATTTTGTTGTCATCATATTTATTTTATCACATTTATTTGGAAAAAAAATGGGGGGGGGGCTTCTATGAATGTCATATGTTACATGAATATATTAATTATGGATAAGATCAGAAAGGCTGTCACTGATACTGAAAGGGCCAAAAAAGGGTATTTATCAGCATATTATTAAATAAACTGGCATACCTGGCACTCTGCAAAAGTGCCATTTTTTATTTCTGAGTCCGATCCAAATGAGAAACAGAAAAGCAGCCACTGATGTCAGGAAGCGGACACTGATTCACTGCTGGCTGTCATGTTTGGCAGGTGGACCTGAGGGCTGCCCTCCGCTCCATGTGACTCACTTCAAAATGAGTCACAACAACAGAGAATTTTAAAAAAAGGAGAACCTGCTTATCTTTTCTTGCCAGTGGCGTGTCCAGGACTTCTTGTCTCATAAAGGGAAACGCCAACATCTCAGGAATTTCTGTAAAGTTTATTTGACAGCAGGAAAATACTGCTCTTTTCTCTGAACATCCAATAACCTGGTCTGACCACAGACTGTATGAAAAGAACTGGACACACCCTGTATGATGTCACTCAAGGCTTCCTGAAGAGTGGATTTTTTTTTTGTAGAAACAGTAAACAGGTATATACCCTCAAAATCAATTAATGGTTAATGGAAAATGTGCTTCTTTCTAAAATCTGGGTGAATCTCTTCCAGAGTTTGAAAGGTAAGTTTCACAGAAGCTTTATGATGTTCGAAGCCACCTGGAGATGGAGATGATCTGGAACCATCTCCAGTTCTGCAGAAGATGGCAGAGCAGAGGAATGAAACAGGAGGAAGGGTGGAGAGAGTCAAGAGAGAGATGTGGGACCGCTAAGGAAGGGAGACGGAGAGGAAATATCACATGACATCCGCCCTTCAGCTTTTCTCTGGACGTCTAAAAAAGTACGGTTCGTTACTCGCATTGCGCCTCCATTTCAACATGACTCATCAAGCCTCTTTGACTTTTGCTCACTGAGAATAAATCCATTATTTATGACTGCTCAATCATGTCTGCATGCATGAGAAAGGTCCCATCGCTCAATATGCAGCAGATATTTGCGTACAAGCAGGCTATTCCCTGCTGTTTATTTTATCTCCATCTTTCTAAGAGAGAGAGAGGCAAAAAGCCAACAAGATGTCTAAATGGCATATATCCATTCCCTCATATGCAAATCCGTTTATAAAAGCATTTTATTGTGTTAAAGTAGCAGCCTTTTTTCTTTGCCCTTTTTCTCTGATTCTTCCAGGCAGCTTGTCTGCTCCCTTGTGACTGAATTTGCCTGAAGGGATAACAAGTCTGCCTGGCACAGAGCGCTCACCTCACTCCTGTCTGTTGTTTCTTTGTTCAACATTAGTATCCTCAGGGTAAAAGTGGTACATAAATATCATTTACTTTCCTATTTCTTGGATTGCACAAAATCAAATCTTCATATTCAACCCTGAAACTATTTAAATTTTGTCATTTTGAAAAGTTAGCACGCCCACTTTTTTATTTTATTGTGCATAAAAACCAAATAAATCATGAGATCATATTGAGTCTTAGCATTAGGCAAATACAAACTCAGAAAAACAATGTCATACAATTTGTTTTAAATGTGCCATTATTTATTTATGCATGTGGTCAATACTAAGTACCCTCTTACTGCTTCCATATGATTTAAGGGGGTAAGCTAGAGCTAAGTACAGGTGTAGAGACCTCTATAATAGCACAGGAAAAACAATTTAGCTGTTTGCAGATCTGAAGCATTCAGATTTATGGTAACAAAATGTTAATGAAAAGTGATAAGCTTAGAGACATTATTCTGGAAAGAGTTGTAAAACCAAGCAAATTTACCCCAAGGACAGACCACGAAATGCTCAATGTGCAGCATCACTGATGTTAATAAATGTTCACGGCAGCACGGTTTGCTTGGAAAGGTTGCCAGGAGACAGCCTCTTCAAGTGAGGTTTACAAAACTGCATCTGAACAAAGCACAATACTTCTGGCACATATACGACCAGAGTGCAGATGTTTGGCCTTAAATATGCACAACATTTTTGACGACAAACATTTCAGCAGAAGCTCCTCATATCCACTGTGAAGCATGGAAGTGGTGGAGTGATGATTTGCAGTCACATGACCTTTACAGAGATGTGAATGCATGGACGTCCAAACACCTAAATGAAGTTGATGAAACGAGGAATAACAGTAAGAATAACCAGAGAGACTGATGAAATCCTACAGAAAATAACTACTTCAGGCTTTTACTTCTACAGCTGGAGCATTTATCACCCACACAAATGCAAATAAAAGCCTCCAGGTGTCCATATTGTTTCTGTTTGTGATGCCTTGTGGAAAAAAGCATGGGTCTCTGCTCCTCTTTTTCTCACTATATCCTCTTAATTTCAGAAGCAGCACCTGGTGTGTGAGGGCTGGCTCACAGCTGCGGTTCATCACTCTCCTCCTACATAGATCCCTGCTGCTGCAGCCAGATGCTGCCATAAAACTGTCTCAGCCAAGCCCTGTCTAGTTCACTGATGTAGCTGTTGCAAGTTTATGTACCTTGTCTGACCTGTTGCCCCAACCTCATCACAGCCCGGCTCTTTTCCCTGAGAGATTCTGGATCAAGTCTAACATTTCACACCATTCCAAGCCCACCGGATTTGGATCCTGAGAAAACCTGGACTCAAAGAACATGACTTACCTGCATTTTCACCCGAACCATCCATCTGTTTCTGACTCTACTTTTGGATGATGGTCTCACCCGAGATGACATGTGCATGCAGTGTATTTTAATATATCAGTATATTTTAAAGATGTGAACCTAATCTGAACCTAACAAACCAGTATTTTCTGCACATTTCTGCACTAAAATGAGCTACATTCTTTTACTGAATGAAACAAGGTGTATAACATCTTCTATGGCACATAAGTCAAACTTGAATCCAGCCCACCACATCATTTTATGTGGCCCCCATGACCTCGACGGGCGTATGATTGTCCTAAAATTAAAGTGCATGACGCTTCATAGCATGCACCAAAATTCACAATTTTAGATTTGCAAAAGTCATTATTTCACAACTGAAAATGTGCAACATTAAATTAAAAATTCACAGTTTTACATAAAAATGCTTGATTTTTACAATCAAAACATGCCCCTCTACAAAAGTCATGATTAGGGTTAGGGTTGGGAATTTTATTAAAGAAATTGACATAAGTAACTTTTTAGTAATTATCATTATCATTACATAATAATTATTAATAATAATACATTACACCTGATTAAATTAAAATTACATTTCAATTTTGTGAAACTTAATATTTTACAATAAAAAGTTTTTGAGTTAAGACAGAAGTCACAATTTTACAAAATCAATCATCATTTTTGAAATAATTTTGACATAATTTGATTTAAAAAATTTTGTTGGAAAAAGATTTGGGTGTTTTTGCTGTGATTTCACACACAGCAAAAAATACAAAGCTGAAAATTGTACGACATTAAATCTTAATTTCATGTCAAAAGGTTGTGATTTTGCAAAATTTTTTTTTTTGTTTAATTTCAATCTTCTTAAATTCTATATTTTACCACAAACCTTTGCTTCCTTAAAAAGAAGTTGTTATAAAACCAAAAAGTGTCAAAAATAAGTGTCAATTTCCTGACCGTGTCCTTTCCTGTTGGCTTGAACACTGGCTCCAAAAACATGTCTGCGCATGAGCCCGACAACATTTCTAACTTGAATAAATAATAATCAGCACAGAAACTGGTTTTCAGTGTGTTAAGGAGTCGTCACAGTCACAACAGCCTTTCAAGGGCCACCTTAATGCTGATGTGGCCCTCTGTGGTTCTGAGTTCGACACCCCTGTTCTCTGATCACAAACCTCTAGGTCAGGGGTGTCGAACTCTTTTTCATCCATTCATTAAAAGCTTTTTTTCTTTTTTTTCTCAGCCAGCTATGTTGTCAGATATCCTGCTAGTTCCTGGATTCAGTCATGAAAGAAAAAAAGAAAAAAAAAGTGAACTTTTGTCATACAATATTAAATTTCACAAAATTCGCTACTTTTATCATAAGGCGTTTGAACAACCATCCCTCATTTTTACTTGTATAATCACAAACGTTAAAAACAATCTATACTTTTTTTCATAAAAAAGCAAATTCTGTTGGAAAATGGCAAATTTTCTTTTCATAATAAAGTGAGTTTTTGTCCTAAACTTTTATGAAACTGAGACTTGCACTAAAATCACAATACTTCTCTTGTAAAATCACAAATTGAAAAAAAAATGTTGATTTTTCTGGGGGGTAAAAAGACAATTATGTTGTAAAATTATAACCAAGATTTATTAATCACACAATCACAGGTGGAACCAAAATTGTGACTTTTTCACTTGAAATTACTTTTTTTCAACTTTTTTGCAACATTTTGACACAAAATTAGAATGGCTGTAAAATTGCAACTTTGATATAACTTCAACTTTTTATCCTAAAATCACAATTTTTAACAACAATTAGCAACTTTGTTGTAAAATCTTTTGAAAACATTTACTAAATTGTGACTTTATTTATCATAAACCTGCTGCTCTCCACCTCAGTTATTCCATTTTTTTGATGTGAGAACTGAATCGAACAGGCAGTCGCATAGAAATCTTTGCGTGCTCTCGCCTTGAATTTGACACGTGTTTTAGGTGCATGCTGTATTTTGTATTTTGTTGAGGGGTATTTAGGTATTTATATATAAATGTCTGCCCCAGTGGGGACAGCACTCACAGCTATTTCAATCCGCTTTCATATTAAGCTCCATAATTAAATGATTTTGGTAAACTGCAGCCAGAAAGAAAAGCTCTCTGCGGCGTTACTTCACTCTGAAAACCTGGTGGTTACAACCACGTACCCACAGGAAATGAAATACAGAAACCGTAGATTAAGAGAGAGTCCACATAACCACAAATGGATTTGCAAACTTAACAAATGTTTTTCCTCAACTCTTCGAATCTTATAGATGCAATCAAGCCTCAGTCTGAAGCATGACTTGAGCTGTAATGTAGTTAGCATCATGCTGAAGCAGAACAAAAGCCTTTGGCTCTCATCATGATAATGGTCCTACTCATTCTCATGTCCTTCAGTTTTGAGAATACTTTTACTTAGACCAGTAATCATGCTATCAAGATGTTCTGACTGGACAGCTGGGTCAGCGAGGACTCCCTGCTCTGATGCTGATGTGATTTAATGGCTAATGGGAGCAACGAACACAACTGTCTCAACCTTGTCACTTCATGGTAACACCCGTTATTAAAATACCTCTGCAGTTATTAACTAAGGACATAGTTAGCATTGCTATTAAGCACTTCCAATTTAGGCTGCTAAACACACACACACATCAGTCAGTTAGTGGCTACACTACATAGCAGTCCAACACCCAAGTCGACCATGTCCATCATGTTAAGAATAGGGAAAATTATGCATTAAAAGAGGGAATAAAACATAACAGGAGGCTGGAATTTTAACAAGGCTAACCTCCTCCTCAGTCCTTTCAGCCGTCGTGTTTCCAATTCCGGTGTCAAGGCCAGTTGCATGTAAACTACCATTCCATACCACAGGGTGGCAGTAGTGCTTTTGCTCTTCATCAACCGCCAAAAAAAGAAAAGCACAAAGAAAGAATTAAAAGAAGAAAAACAAATTAAAATGACATGAAAAATCCTGGAAGAGCTTAAGATGATTTTAGCATTTCTGTTTGGTGTTTGTATAATGCATGATGGTGACGCTGAATGAGAAAAGACGACTCATACGTGTAGCAGACATTAGGAGGCACACCCAGCAGAGAGACAACACCTCCACAACCAGCAGGTCATCAGGGCTGCTCTGAGTAGTATATAAGTACTCAGATAGTATATAAGTCCTAGATAGCATATAAGTCCTAAAAGCCTTTTTAGACAGGCCGTTCCTGGTTATGGAGACGCACACCAACGATCAAGCTCTAGAAAACTAATCCAGAAGCCTTCCTCGTGGAAATACAGCTTTTATGCCAGTATTGTGTTGCTGTGCTGTTCTTGGTGCTTTAACTTTGCTCTGCAGAAAAAAAAGACCAAAGTTACAGGAGACAAATGTTTGTTTTATGGCAGAGTGAAGCTAATTGTTGCCCATAGTTTGCCCATTGCCAATTGCTTTTTTACTTGTCCTTCTTTGTTCTTTATTGTTTTTGTAGTTTAATCCTCTTTGTGATATAATCAGATGAAGAAAACTTTAACATAAATTAATACATTAATCAACATTCAACCTGATGTGGTGGCAGCTCTGAGAGCAGCATGCTGTTAGCTTTTTGGAGGACTGCACACAAGCCTGTCAGGGTTGGTTGGAAAAATCCACATCCTTCACTTTGCATGGGGTGAGATCAACACAGTCGGATGCTTTCATGCTACCATAAATGAGCATTTAGTGCCTCCTTCAAGGGTGGATGCTCACTGAAACGGTGGCTTGAACTCTTGTTAACCAATTGAAAGTCATTCTCGCTGTCACCTCACAGCACCGTGGGGTTTAAAAAAAGGCACCATGAGACTGACAGCCTGTTCGCTGTTCAGCTAGGAGAGAGGATGTGCTAATGGTAATACACAACAGGTCAGCCTGAATATGATTTCCCCTGAGATTAGACCCTTGTGCAAGGAAAAAAACACTCACTAACCTCCTCCTCTTTCCTCTCACACCTCCAAGTAAGAGGTGAGAAACACTGAAATATACATTCAATTACATCTTCAGAGTCTGGAGGTGGCACTGCTAAAGGTAAAAGAGCTGATGAGAGGTCAAAAACAAATCATTTTTATAAATATTTTTACTAATATCCACTAATATACAGTTGTACAACCCTCTCTTTCAAGCCTGTTTTGTGTGTGTCCTTCCAAGACAAAGTAATAAAGATCAACAGATTGTAGCTGTTTAGGAAAATATAACTTCAGACAAACAACAGCCTGCGATGGACTGGCGACCTGTCCAGGGTGTACCCCTGCCTTTCGCCCGGAGTAGGCTGGGATAGGCTCCAGCAGACCCCCGTGACCCTGAACAGGACATAGCGGGTATAGATAATGGATGGATGGACAAACAACAGCTTATAACCTTTGTCATTCAAATCCTCAGTAGCCACATTATTCATATCATAATAGTGAGGTCACGGATGCCCAAAACTGACCAAGCTTTAGCTGTTGGACCGATGGCCTCTCACTGGCATCTAGACTCAACTCAATGATTGCGACATGCTCAGGTCCTGTCATGGCAAAAACGACCCAAAAATCATCACCCTTCCAACGCTGTGACTGTGAGATGTTTCTGCTTGATTTCTGTTTTTGCTTTTTTGCTAAACTTGGGGCTGAGCAACGATTCCAACATCCTAACTCTTCATATGACATTACTCTCAGTCACACTTCCATGTTTTTAGACAATAGGGGCTTTCTTTTGGCAACCCTTGCTGGAGTCATCTTCCAGCTGTAATGTCATGAGCATGTAAACATGCTCGGTGAGGCCTCTAGGGTCTGAGCTTGAGGTAAATTTGCTGGGACATCCACTCCTGTGGAGATTGGCAGCTGTACTGAGCACGTTCCACTTGTGAATAGTCTTTCTCACTGTGATTGATGTGTAGGAACAATAGAGGATATCGCCGAATGTGTTGTGTAAGGGGGCAGCGCTCACACTCATCCAGGGCTTTGCAGATGTGCCTTTCTGGTCTTATACTATGTGATGTACACTCTGCAGCATTGCTGTAGTGCTCAAAGGTAGAAAATGACAAGCCAAAACAATCTGTATTGCTTGTTTTGGCTTCATATTTCCTCCCATAAATCCTACAGAAGCAGTAAATGGTTACTTACTATTATTCACATGATTTTTTTTTCTTTCTTTGTGACCAATTTCTTTTATCTATTTTTGTAAAAAAAAAAGTCTTTGTTCAACTGAGGTTTTATTTTCTGAGACCCAATACTGTCAAATTAATTAGATCTTTTTACATAACAAAACACTGAAAAAAGGGAATGCAAACTTTTGCACATAACTGTTTGTGCATAATGTTCTTGGGTGCATTTAATATGCAAAAACTGACACATACGCTCAACAATTAGCACAGACGTTTTTGTTCTGAATAACTGAAGAAAACTCACAAAGGAAAAACAATTGTTTGTCTATGAAAATCGCAGTCAGTCCCCTCCTTATTTGCTTTGCAAACACTAATAAGAGAAGATTTTTTTTCCAGATTTTAGACCTACAATCTGCATCTATTTTCTTTCTTTCTTTTTTAAAATCTTCAAACATATGAAAGTCAGGCCTGTTTCTATATTTGTGTACAGTGCATCTCACAGAGCGACCTTTTTTATTTTTTTTACAAAGTCATCACGGAGCATTTAATGTTGTCAAAAGAGCTTTGTATCTTTCAGTAGCCTTTGTGTGCAGTACCTGTGTGTGCATGCTTTTGTGTGGCCGTGTTGTGGCAGTGATGGAGAACGGCATCAGAGCTACCAGGATGACAAAAGCTATTTTTAGAGCGTGGCAGCCACAAGCCTTCTTGGACAGAGAAGAAGGGAAGAGAGGGAGGGAGAGGTGGAGAAAAAGTGAAATATGTGGAAAAGAAGACAGTTACATGGACAGCCTGAGAAAATGAAGACGAACAAATATTATAATAATATTCACTGAGTATTATTCTTCATTCTTGGAGTATTACATAGGCTTACACAGGCGTTAGAATCCACTTTGGATTGTATACATATTAATTTATTCTTGATAGTTCTGGATCAGAAATGTATATTAAAACCTGGAACATATAGATTAATTGGGTTATTATCAAGTATTCTTATATTCTTCAATTTCCATGAATGAATGAATGATTTTATGAAGAAATTTCTGTTGCTCTGAACACCAGCTTGCTTCTCTTTGAATTTTCCTCGTACATACCTGGCAGAGGTGAGGGCTGAGTTATACCTCTGTGTCAAAGCGACAACTGCGCATTACGTCGATGTGGACCGTAAGAAATGTGATTGATAGATTTGTTTTTCTTCATCTTCGTGTTCTCACCGCTACTTCTTCTTCGTCATTTTTAGGTTGGGGTGGAACGACAGTTTGCTGCAGTGTCTTTGAAAATGATGCTCAGCATTTATCAGCTCCAACTCACGTAACATACACTTTATTTGTTATGTTGCTACATCTGAGCTACATACAGGAATAATCTTTTATTTTAAAATAAGTGAAAAAAAGTTTATCAATATATCCTTAATCCTTAATGACAAAACAAAAGCCAAATATCCATTATTTCCAACAAAATGACCATTGTTTTTGATTGGGAAAGTCTTGAGGAAGTTAACTGCGAGAGATTTTACAGGATGCCACATGTTTCCAAAATCAGGATGAACCAGAAGCAAAAGTAAAGACAAATCTAAAAACCTGGAATGATGATGTAAGGAACACAGACGACCTCTGGTAGACAACATGGATAAACACTCACAACCAGAGTCAGTCCTTTAAAGTAACACAACCAGGGTCATGAGTGATTTATGCTTCTTCATGCAACAAATACCCCTATTCCTGTATATTGCGTGGGCAGGAAGTTGATTGTTTTTTTTGTGGTCATGATGTAACAATCAACGCAATGCATCGGACACCTCCTCTCCTCTCTCCTCTCCTGCTCTGTTGTGCATTGCTGCAACGCGTACGTGTGAATGCACCGTAACTGTAACCGATATAACCGATATATACTGCAACAAATGTGACTGATCCTTCTGATAGCATTGTATTTCCATCTACATACTTCCCACTATTACTTCTTCCTTGTCATTTTCAAGCTGGACAGAAAGACAGACTGCTGTTAAGTACTGTCATATCACTCAGCTCTCATATGTACAGCTCTCCATGTATGACGTTAAGTAATAAAATTAAAGCATGCTCAAGATTTCTGTTTGTGTGATAACAAAGCATCACTTGAAGGTCAGCAACTCCATTTGTCATAATTGTCTAATGATACTGAAAGAGTTTCCAAATAAGTCCTCCTGGAAAAACAGCAGGCCTTTATAGTTAATGTCCCGTGTCAATCTGATGTTGCATCTCTATCTTTTCTGTCTGTCTTTTGTCTCCTGTGATTAGATGCCATATGTTTCCTCACAGAAACAGGCTGTCGGCCAGATGATGTTAGTGTCCCTCTGCTCCCTCCATTTTACCATCCTATCACTCTGCCCTATGATCTGTCTGTCTTTTTTCCTGTCTATCTGTGTGGAGAGGCCTCAGGGAGTCTCCTAGTCAGTGGTGGGCGCATAGAGATCTAGGCACATACACCAACACCACTGCCGTCAACAACAAGAGCCTTGAGGCTATGCAGGCGAGGCGCAACAGAGCAGAATCCATCCATGCAAGTATATTCAGGTCAGTGCCTGTGTTTGTGCATGTGTGTTCCTGTGTATTAGTGTGGGTCCATCTCAAAACAATGTTCAGTCCACAGAAAGGACTTCTATTATCATGTATTCACCCAATCTTGTGTGTACAATGATGCTCCAGGTACAATGACAACTTTAAAAATGCATTCTTATAAATAAATTTAGTCTGAACAAGAACACTACAACTTTTTATTTGTAAGTGAATTCCATACTTCAGTATCTCAATAGCCAGTTTTGGCAGCCAAGGGTAAGCGTATGAACGGCCACGCCTTCAACTGCTGCCCAAATCACAAAAACCCATATGGCTGAATCCTGAATTATTTAATAACATTAACATTGTCTGTCTTAAGTAATCCCTTCTCCCTTCTCCTTTAGCGACACCTGTTGACGAGATACCACTGTAGGACACCAACTAAGACAGCCTGCAGTCCAACCCTCCAACCATCACATGTTTATATATTTTTGTGCCTCTACTTTCTCTGTCCTTGCTTCTCTCTGTCTTGTCTCCCTCCTCTTTTCTTCCTTTGCCCAGCTTGCTTTGACAGGGTGGTCCCTCTAATGAACCAGGTCTCTTGCTCAAGGTTTTTTCTTGTCACTGTTGGGCTTGCCATGTGCTTGGGGATCAGGCTCTGGGTTTCTGTGAAGCATCTAGAGACGACTTGTGTTGTAATAGACAATATATTAAAAATAATAATAATTGAACTAAATCAATATGGCTGTAGGTGGCAAAGTTACGGGAGTGTGAACCCATGTGGCTCAGAAAGGCAGAGCCTGGTCGGACCCTATGGATAAAGAACTGGCCATCAGGTGCTCAACAACAAGCCCATTTCTTTGACCTGGCTACAGAGGTGGGGGTCATGGTAAAGCCTGATTTATGCTTCTACGTAGGAGCTACACATATAGCCTATGGTGCTGTTTATGCTTGTCAATAATGTGATTTTACCAATAAAAGAGAGATGGCATTCTCAGAGGTGTGTATTTGTTTCTGCAGTACTGCAGCTTTCTGTGTTGAGCTTCCTTTTGTTTACTTTCTTATGCAGCTCAGACAGCGAAGTAGCAAATAAAGTATGTGAGCTGGTGCTGGCAAATGCTAAGCATAAGTCACTTTGAAAGACCTTGTACCAAACTGTCGTTCTCTAACCAACTTGCAAATGACAAAGAAGAGGGAGCAGAGGTAAATACAAAAACGTAGAAGATCAAATCCACTAAGCTGTCCAATCACATCTGCGTCAAAGTGAAGCTAATTGCATTTCGAGAGAAGTGCAAATCAGGATCCGCCATTGCTTACGGCAGAGATGACGCTGTTGATTTGATGCAGAGGCATAAACCAGGCTTCACGCATCTCCAGGTGAGGGGCATCAGCTTCTATGGTGTCTTCTCTCTGTTTTTACTAAACTGCCGTTTGTCTGCCCCCTCCCAAAAACTAAAGATTTCCCTTGGGAGACCCTACCACAAGAAATTCAGTCATCCAAGAAGCCCTCAGAGTAGAATCCCTGCTAATCCACATCAAGAAGAGACAACTGAGATGGCGTGAGTATTTGGTAAGGATGCCTCCTGGATGCATTACTGGAAAGGTGTTTTGGATGTCTCCAACAGAGATACGGTTCTGAGACAGACCCAGGATAAGGTAGAGAGATTATATATCTCAGCTGGCCTGGGAATGACTTTTTCCACCTCCTGGAAGAGCTGAAAGAAGTGACTGTGGAGAGCGAGATGTGGACCCCTGTGCTACTGCCCCCATGAGCCAAACTCAGATAAACATAATGATGTATGGATGGATGGATGGATTGTGTATTTCCACATGGAAACCATTATAACATCCAACTGATCACAATGATATCATAACCACAACAAAAACAACCTCTTATTTCATGTTACAGTGGCAAAATCACCTTAGTGTCTCAGGGAACGTGGTTACCATGCTACAAATGGCTCACAGAGCGGCTGGTGTGTTCAGGATGAGAAATTTCAGACACCATGCAGGCGTCTAAGTGTGAATGAGCAGTGAAGGCTCTGCCATTTTTACATCAGTGTCTGACATCAGCGATTCCACTAAAAGTGAGAATCCACAAGGGAAAGAAAAGCTGCAGCCAGGCACTTAACTCTTCTCTAACAGTTTGTTCAGACTCTGTGAGCGCTGACGTTGCTCTTGGAAAAAAAACCAAAAAACAGTGAGACATCATCACTCAAGACCTTTTCAATGTGCTGAGCAATTGTACTCACGTTTTCAAGTTAGCTGCTCCCGTAAAAGAAAAAAAACACTGAAAGAAAATTCTGTCCTGGAAGACATTCTTGTTCTGTGGTGAAGTAAGTTCACATGAAAGAAGTCTCAGTACTTGGTGGACTCTCAGAGGAGTCTTGATGAATCTACAACTTATGTTTTGAATGTGCAGCAATTTTTCGAATTTCACCTAAAAAGCCAAAAACCCTTTGGGATTGATCTCTTCAACTACAAAAAATACATCCATCCATTCACCAAATGATTAGAGCCCAAAAAGTACTGGAGTTTTGGAACCTGTACAGATACCGATCCCAAAATATTCCTTTTATTTTTCATATTTAAAGATGGACACCACATCACATAAGTCTGTGTTGCTGTCTGGTCATCCATGATGCGAACAACTTTTCGTGCTGCTGAGCACATACAATGAGGTAATCATCTGTGAATAGCACTGCCTAGTCGATGTTTTGAAAAGCTCTCGTGAAAGTTACAGGTCAGCACTCATTTCTTTACCACAAAATTAGCATTTAAATTGTCTATTCTAATTTAACTTATCATACTAATGGCCTTTCAAATCATGCTCTCATTATTCTGAAATGGTTTCATTTCCCTCTAATTTTGCTAAAATCTCAATGTGATTTTTACTTTGGTATTCTCTCTGAATGCATGTCACCAAGAATCCTGATAACATATATATGTAAATTTGTGTCATTTCAAAGTACTTACTGTATTTTTAATGAGTCCTTTTGTAATGAGAAGGTAAAAGGAGTAATAAGATTGTGAAGAGTTTATGTAGAAATACTGGAGACTGTCGTGATTCCAGCTGTTTTTTTTTCTGCTTCTGCTCTAATCAACAAATCACTCATCTGTTCTATTGAATATTTAGTAGGTCTGCTTCCAGATGAACCGCTAATCCTGACCCTTCCTGATCTATCGAGCCAATTTATGGTGGAGATTGATGGTTCGAGAACCAGTGTAGGTGCTGTGGTCTTCCAGTGGGTCAAGATACTCACCCGATCGTTGCAGTGCTCCTCTCTCAACGTTCTGCCCTGAACAATGTGATTCACACTGTACGAAGTCTTATGAGATTATTGCAAGTCATATTGCACAACGTGAAATTGGTAGACAATTAATTAATAAATGCAGCACGCTTTGCTACTCTCTTTATAACCACCATTTTTAAGCTACGATGGCCAATTCATTTAATTTCTTTTTTAAACACGAGTCCAAGATTTGTCTGAAATGGCCAAAATCATACAGTGTGAATCCAGCATAAGTCTAGTATTAATTTAAATCTGTTTTTTTTGTTTCACCACCACAATTTTAATGACTATTTCTCATTTCAAATCTTGCCTGTTCACCAATATGTTCCATCCTCCATCTCTGTTCCAGCCTCGTGCACTATCTCCATTCATTCACTTTTTGAATATCAATAAATACCTTTTAAAACTTCGTTCCTTCTGTCTGCTGTTTCATGAGCTCATTAGCCACAGCCCTCACAGGAAGCTGTATGTGACTCAGCTTTGTTGGGCAGCATCAAAAATGCCCTCCGACATAGTGCTATTAATTCCAGCCAGCATGCTACACCTGTTTCCCCTCTCTTTTCATGTATCCTCCAAAAAGAGTGAGACACATGGGGTGGGAAAAAATAAAAAAGCAAAAGAACAAACAGCATGTCTGTGCCCAACCAAAACAGCAAGACTTACCCAAAGTGATCAGAGACAACACTGCATTTAGCACCTACGCAGGACGAAGATTTGGACAAATGTCAGAGGTGCAGATCTGTTTAAAAAAAGGGGGAGATGGTGTGCAAAGGTGTGGGCCTGAGCATGAGAGTATTTAAAAATAAAGAGCTCATAGCACTCCCTACCTTCATGCATGCATTGGAAACATGCATGAATGCATGACTGCGATAGCCCTAATGACTAATAAATAATTTATACACACTTTCATTCACTTGCTTACTTTTCTCACCTCTTCCCCTTTCTGTTTCTCGCTGCAGACAGAAACACCCTATTCCTTCTCTGTCACCCTCCTACTAAACATATGACCCCCCCATCACTATTCCCAGTTGCTACACAAATGCTCACTATCAGAAGCGCGCAAGCAGTTGCTCTTCACAGGAACATCCTGTCCTTCTAATGCGAGGTCGCAGTGGACCATTTTTCCATCTATCAGCCTGCTGGATGTAAATAAAGTCCCAACACGATACACTGTTGCCTAGAAACATAATAGGATGCGTCAAAAATAGGTTTTACCCCCAAGCCTAAAATACCCCTCAAGATGTGGACTGTTTTGCCCTTTTGGAGATTTATTTTCCTGACATCGTTCCTCATGTTCAAAAAAAGCTTGATCAGAAACTGCCACTTCCCTTTATTTCCCAGGAGCCCAGATATATTTTCAGTTTGATTTTCAAAAGATTTTAGTGTTTCTCAGTTGCTTTTATTAGAAGCTTTGGTTCAAAGGTTTCTTGTTGATGGATGTTCTTTTATTTAAATCATTTTTTCCTTTAGGAGCAAAATAACAGATTATTTTTGATGTGTTCCAGATTTAAAAAAAAGGACTGGTCTCAGTTTTTGCATGAGCTCCAATGGCATTCAGAGGAAGTGCACCCATGGCCTTAATGCCCAGGCATGTATTATGTAATGGCAGCCCCCTCTGGTTATAAAGCACTTCCTGGCATTGCTGATAAAAGATTAAGGAGTATTCTTACATTACTCCCAGTGCTTTCTTCCTCGCTGCCATTCAGGAAGTTGAAATGTACAGCACAAGATGCAGAGATCAGCTTGATGTAACAGCATCATAAAAGCACAAAGAGGGCAAACAGCAGTTTATTAATCAGTGTATACTAATTATCATGCTGCATGTCCTTATAAGCTTTTTTGTTTGTAGCAGACCAGTCACCATGTATTTTCTTTTTTTAGCACTAATCCAATCCATTTAATAATTAAAGAAGACATGTTATGAAAAAGATCACGTTTTCTGCGCCTGAGAGCATTTATTTGGGGTGTTTAAAGTCCTTACTGGCTCATCAACTCCATCAGAAAGCAACACTTGTTTCAGAGGTCTGAATTTACCTGGTATTTTGATCAATCAGTGATCCTTTCAGGTTTGCAAGGTTCTTTGACATCACAGACCCAGATCACAGTACAATTACTGTACACATCCTCTCTGTCATATTATGCTGAATTTACTGTAGCTCCAATTTCAAAAGAGGCACGTTCCATAGATGGGGAGGTGCAGATGTAAGGATGGGTATCCAAAATCAGCACCTTTCTGGTATTAATCGAGTTGCTTCGATATCATGAAGCATTGAAAAACTCTGTTGGTCACATCGTTGTCGTCATCAAATCCTGATGTGACAAGGCAGCACCAACTCCAAACAAGCCTCTGGAAACACTACCAGTAGCTCCACTTCAGCCTATAGGACTTCCATTATTTATTTTCTCCAACAAGCACATTCAATTAAATTTAAAACACTTTATTGATAAATAAATAGTATAGAAGACTTTCTCAACTTTTGAAGGAAGCATCGGATCTGTCGCAACCAACTCACAATTTATTTTGACAATGGATGAGTGGATGGTTTTAATACACTGGTACTGAACTACTGAGTACTGAGTATTGTTCCAGAATTATCATGCAAACAAGACATCAGTTTCAGCATTAATACTGAAATAATTCACACAACACTAAGACCTAGTGCAGACAGCAGACGGTCCATGAAGACATGGTTAAAAAGGAAGCACTTTTACTTTATATTTGTGATATATGTATCCTTTTTCCTTCAAATTTCAAATGATAAAATTACTGTTCACCATTACATTACATCACCAGGTCACATCTCTTTGAGCCAGGAAGAAAAAAACTGTCTATTAATGTTTTTGACAATCACCAGCAGACTGCAGCATCAGTAAAATTAGTAAAGACGCCCCCCCCTAGTTTAAGTTCATATTTAAACACTTGCTATCTTCTCACAACATGTGTTTCATTCTGAGATCATAGTTGCTTCATTCTTTAGAGAT